>JAWZYT010002277.1:0-245000 GCA_034508575.1 Petrolisthes manimaculis
ATAAGGCTGGAGGGAAAACTTGCTAATGGCTTAATAAGGAACACGGGGAATCTCGGTACTAGACAACAGAGGCCTAAATAAAAGTGTACAGGCACCGTCAGAAAGTTGTGTCACCGTCCCTCACGAATTAGAAGAAGGTGAAGGAGGAGGAGATGGTCACAACTTAATTAAGGACCCTGTGATCGTGTATAATAAATTGGAGGCTTCTGATTCCTCCTGATCATACACGAAACAAGCTCCTTCCCTATAGGTGGTGTTTCGGGGCGATATTTGAAGGACTCATTTATCTCCAATTTTCTGACTACATCACAGGGTCCCTTAATTCCCCTCTGCTTATTGGCTTATTGGGTCGTTCTATTTCTGTTCTAATGACATTGGTATAAAGTAATATGTAGGGAATAGGGATGCACAATATGTAACTACCATTTTCTTATCTATTTAACTAGTATTAATGTTATAAATACACACATACATATTGACGAGCAGACTATTAACATTTCTCCATAACTTAGCGTACAATAATTTGATTAGAGAGGCATTATATACTCAGTGCGACTTCATAATTATACGATTATTTACACAAGAGGTCCTTAAACAGAAAGCAAATACAAATATCTTAAATAAAGCAGAAAACACATAATTTTATCACGTGGTGTTTTGAGTCTCATTCCTTAAAATCTAAAGTGTTGATGAAGTATTGTCCTCAACTGTACACACGAGTACCACGACCATTCACTACGATATCTTCAAACAGAGGCGACGATAAAGTATTAACAAACTAATAAACATAACCATTAAGGAGTCATTAGGCACGAGACCTGCACCTGTCACACACCACCTCTTCACTCAAGCTAATGACTCCACTCACACTATTCACCTCGAATCAAACCTGAAAAGCCAGGTAAGGGGAGGACAGCAACATTAACCCGAGTGTAAAGAATGAAGGAGCAAGATGAGGGGTCGACCTTACCTTTGTAGTCACACTTGATGTATCTGAAGTACCTGCTGAGAGTCTCCCCCTCCTCCCCTCCAATACACACACACACACACACACTCCCCCTCCCTCCCTCCCTCCACCTTGACGCTTCACAACCACGTGTTTGGGTGAGCCAGTGCTCCCTGTAACACCAACACGCCCACTACAACACCGTCACTTCTACCACAACAACCACAAGTCTCACACAACTCTAGCCTTGCCCTCAGTGATGCTGGTGGAGAGTTGGCTCAGGAGGGTGGGTGTGGTGAGGTGGAGTGGACTGGTGTGGGCGGGGTGGGCGTGCAAAGGCTGGTGAGACACAAGGTGATAACGTGACTACAGCGTACACTTGTCCCTCTCACCGTGGCTGGGGTTGCCACATTACTGACTCACTCACGGCACTACGGCGTCCTGCTGCTGCTGCTGCTGCTGCTGCTGCTACCTCGGCCTGACCTGCGCACTTCCCTAACCAATGCTGTCCTCTCCCCCTCCTCCCTCTAATACTCTGCCATCCCGGACACTTCCAGCATCCTCAACCGCTCCTCCATGGCCTCTCCTCCACCACCCTACTCCAGGCCTCTCCACTAGGCTACTCCAGTGTCCTACTTCAGTGTCACCTCCACTCTGTCTCCCACTGTCCTCATAGTGGCCTCTCCACCACTCCACATTCTTCCCCCTCCACCACCACAACCACCTTCCTTTACCATCATTTTTGCACTCCACCAGTCACTTCAACCTATACTTGTATCATCTACTCTACCCTCAGCTACTCACTCACAACCTCTTCTACACCACCACGAAGGCACCTATACACTCTCCATCAATAACATCTACAGTACATCACTCACTATCTACATCTCCCCACCATCAGCAATACTTTTACTCTAAAACAATAACTTTCGTCTATAATGAAATTTGCACCATCCAAGGCTCACATTTCTTGTGTCCATCATAATACAATCGACGATTTAATTAATGTGATTTAAAAATATGCATAACCTACAGTTACGGTAATACTATACGACAGTGAATGGAACAAGAGAAAAAGAAGAAAAGAGAGTAGGCTAGTACTAGTAGGTGTCAGAGAAGGCACCAAAATGCAACGAACGAGTGGTGGTGAAGGTGACGCGTCGCTATGGCAACCCCAGTCCTTATTGACACTCTTATACTCCCACCACCCTTCATTCACTACTACTATCTTACTCCTCCTCTCTCTTGTATGTATGTATGTATGTACAGTACCTGACCCTGAGGCGCATCCATAGTACTACGGGGACCTAACCAAGCCCCCCCCCATCCCCTCCCACCACCACCATTAAAGAACAGTCCTGATTTCCCCAAACTATAACCAGAAACAAAATAGATAATTATTTGTGGTCTGTTTTCGTGACATAGACTGGTCGAATCAGCAGTATAAATGTAGCACACGATAAACCAGATCCTTCAACTCATTATCTTTCTCCCCATTTACTCACAAAATAATGCAAGATCCCTCAACTTATCTTTTGTTTATTTATGTATTCATATATTTAGCACAAGTTACGTAAAATTTGCTACTATCATAGAAATATCCTGAGTTGGGAGGAGTGAATTTCCAACACAATTAGGCACCTTGAAGTCTAATTATTGTTTGTTTTGGTTCAATTAGTAGACCGCGTTTCAAACCTGATTAAGCCAAGCCTTCCTCCCTTCTTCTTCTCCATTCTCTCGTATCCTCTCCTTTTCATCCTCTCTACGAACTCTAAAGACACAGACACACACACACATATTCTCTCTCTCTCTCTCTCTCTCTCTCTCTCTCTCTCTCTCTCTCTCTCTCTCTCTCTCTCTCAGTATCACGTGACCGGTACATAAAATTCTCTTCCTCTTCGTGTTCCTTTCTTTTTTCCGCTCCCCTTCCTTCCTTCCTTCCTCATTTTTCCTCTCCTCTTCTTCCTCCTCCACCTCCTCCTCCTCCTACTCTTCGCACACACGATATACTCATTTACTCTCTGCTTTTCCTTTCTCCTCTTTACTCTCATCCTCTTCCATTTCTTCCCATTCCTTTCCCCTCACATTTCCCCACCTATTTCCTTTCTCCCACTCCTTCCCCTTCTTCTATAATGGGGGAGGAGGTGGTTGGGGGGAACTAGAGGGGGGAGGTTGGGGGGACTAGAGGAGTAGGGGGGGGGGGGGGGTCTACATCTCATGAATATGCTACTCACGGTACACACATATATCTGTTTCTCCCCTCCCTCCCCACTCCCCTCCCTTCCCCCAACCACCTTACCCCGCCACCCTCCCCACTTTCCTATATCCTTTAAATTACCTACCTATGCATTCTTTACTTTCCCCCAATCCACTTCCTTCTCATTTAATTTTCTCTCCTTTTTCCCTCCCCTCTCTCTCTCTCTACTTCCTTTTCTCATGTCTCTAATTTAGCCTTCTTTCTATTATTTACTCATCTCCTCACTACAGTACTTTTAATCTCCCTTATCCTGTACTTTTCTTTACATTCCTTCCTCCCCATCTTTCTCTTTTCCACATTCCTTTTTCAATCTCTTATCTTAAACATTCCTTCCTTTCCATTTTTCTCCTCTCCTATACCTCCTCTCCATTCCCTTATCCTTTACATTCCTTCCTCTCCTTCTTTCCTCCACTCCTTCTCCATTTCCTTATCTTAAACATTCCTTCCTCTCCATCCACCTCCACCTTTCCTTCCCTTGGTGTTCACTTGCCCTTCCTTCCCCTCCATTTACCTCCCCTCCCTTCCCTTCCCTTCCCTTCCCCTTCCTTCCCTTCCCCTCCCTTCCTCACGTCGCTGCTATTATTCCCTGCGTGGCTGCGTATCAGGACGCCTTCCGGTATGGACGTCTACGACCTCCTGAGGGGCCCACCACTCCGGCACCACCAGGAGGCCAGACGTTTCAATGTGTGTGTGAGTGTGTGTGTGTGTCTGTGTGTGTGTGTGTCTGTGTGTGTGTGTGTGTGTGTGTGTGTATGTGTGTGTGTGTGTGTGTGTGTGTCTGTGTGTCTGTGTGTGTGTGTCTGTGTGTGTGTGTGTGTGTGTCTGTGTGTGTGTGTGTGTGTTTAGCATACTAGTGTGGTAATTACACTCATATCCTTCCCCATCTTCTAACTCTCCCTATCCTCTTCCCTTTGACTCTCCTCTTATCATTTATTCTCTGTTATTCTGTTTTCTCTTCCCATCTGCTCTTTGACCCTCTTCTTATCTTCTAACTCTCTCTTCTCTTCCTTCAGACTCTCCTTTTATCATTTTTTCTCTTTTCTCATTTGCTCTGTAACCCTATTCCTATCTTCTCCTTTGTCATTTCTATCACTTTTTACCTCTTATTCCCCTATTCTCCATTATTTTCTATCATCTCCTTCTCCTTCTCCCTTTAATCTCACGCGACCCAACCTTAATTCAATTTTCACTCTCCCTCTCCTCCTACTCTGACCCTCCTTCTTCCAGCCCCTCCCCTCCCCCTTCCCCTCCTTCTTCCAGCCCCCCCCCCTTCCCCTCCTCCCACTCTGACCCTCCTTCTTCCAGCCCTCCCTCCCCCTTTCCCCTCCTTCTTCCAGCCGCCCCCCTTCCCCTCCTCCCACTCTGACCCTCCTTCTTCCAGCCCTCCCTCCCCCCAAGTCTCCATTCACCACCATTCTCATCTTCTACAGACACTCTCTCTCTTCCATATTGTACTCTTCCTTCTCGTTATCCATTTCTTCTCTCATTACTCCCCCCTTCTCTCTCTCTCTCTCTCTCTCTCTCTCTCTCTCTCTCTCTCTCTCTCTCTCTCTCTCTCTCTCTCTCTCTATCTATCTATCTATCTATCTATCTCTATCTTTCCCCCATCTCTCTATCCATCTCTCCCTCTCTCTCTCTTCCCTCCCAATCTCTCTGTCTATCTCTCCCTCCATCTTCCCTCTGTTTCACTGTCTCTCTCTCTCTCATCTCCAACAACGCTTCCTTCCCTTAATCCATTTCTCCCTCTTCCTCTTTTCTTTCCTCCTCCTCCTCCTCCTCCTCCTCCCCCCCTCTTGCCCTTCACTTAAACCTCCCTCTGGTCGATACAGTGTCCACCAAGTGCCTTCTTCCCCTCAAGTGTACACTGTTTGAGAATACGGAATATGGGAGGAAAGATAAGTACCACTCATATTATAGGACATAGTGGAAGAGAGAGAGAGAGAGAGAGAGAGAGAGAGAGAGAGAGAGAGAGAGAGAGAGAGAGAGAGAGAGAGAGAGAGAGAGAGAGATCTTAGTGAATGAAGAGAAGGAATGGAGGGAAAATGAGGAGAGGACGAGGAAAGGAAGGAAGAAAAGATGAAGGGGAAATTAATAGAAAAAAACATATGATATTGGAAAAATACTGGTGGAAATGAGGAAAATAAATAAATAAATAGAAATAGATAAAGAGATACAAAAGAATAAAAAAAGGTCAAGAAAATGAGAGTAGGGGGAATAAACAGAAGATATATATATATATAATAATAATAATAATAATAATAAAAATAACAATTATAATAATACTAATAATAATAAAAGTAACAATGATAATAATAATAATAATAATAATAATAATAATAATAATAATAATAACAATAATGATGATAATAAAAATAATAATAATAATAATAATAAAAACAATAACAATAATAATAAGAGTGAGAAACAGAGGAAATTCAACACCATAAGTAGGCTACACATACATACATACATAGCAGGCAACAGGGGAAGGACCAAAAGCACAATATAACAATTAATCACATTTTTAAATACAATAATAATTATAATAATAATAATAATAATAATAATAATAATAATAATAATAATAATATGTATATGGTTCTTAATAGACGGGTAGATATAAACAGACTGACAGATACATACCGATACGTACAGAAGACAGACTGACAGATAAATGAGACATGTGGAAACGGGAATGTAAGACGTGACGACACACAGAGGGACGGAAACCACCAATAATGTGACAGTAAAAATCTGATTAAGCCTACCATCTCTTTCCTTCCTTCCTTCTGTGACCCCCTTACTTTCCCTCCCCTGTTAGGCTAGTGATTTGTGTTCCCCCTTTCCCCTCCCTTCCCTCCCCTCCTTTTCCCAGGCCTACCGTTCCCCCTCCCCTCTTCTCTCCCCTCCTTACAGGCCTATGATTCCCCCTCCCCTCTTCTCTCCCCTCCTTACAGACCTACCATTCCCCCTCCCCTTTTCTCTCCCCTCCTTTTCCCAGGCCTATATATGATTTCCCCTCCCTTCCTATCCTTCCTTCTGTGACCCCCTATCTATCCCTTCCCTGTTAGTGATTTGTATTCCCTCTCCTCTCCCCTCACCCTCGATCCTTTTCCCAGGCCAATAATTCCTTACCTCCTCTTGGCCCCTTCCCACTTACTTCCCCTCCCACTTCTCCATCCCTTCCACCAATGTACAGTATATAGGACTGCCATACTCCCAGACTATAACAAGTACTCCCAGTCTCCCCCTCCCTAATATATACTGGTATATAGGCTACTCAGAGTACTCACTTTCCGTCCCTGCCTCATATGTAGCCTACTCCTTCCTCCCCCTCCCTATCTCTCTCTCTCTCTCTCTCTCTCTCTCTCTCTCTCTCTCTCTCTCTCTCTCTCTCTCTCTCTCTCAAACATTCCACTCCTCCCTCCCAATCTCCCTACTCCTCCCTGCTATTGAACTACCACTCTGTGACAGGTAGGCATAGTATAGACTATAGTACTATCCTTACCATCCTTATATTGCTACTCCTCGACCCTGCTCTCTCCCAAATACAGTACTTCTCTCTCTCTCTCTCTCTCTCTCTCTCTCTCTCTCTCTCTCTCTCTCTCTGTCTCTCTCTCTCTCTCTCTCTCCAACACCCAAATAAGCCTATATGGAAAAACGGGAAGGTCTAGGAAACCATCCGTGTCGTCTCGTCCATATTGAAGTGATCACCATTGGCATACGACATCACAGGGACCATTCCAAGGACACGAACCCATAGTCTATATCACCCACCCACACTCCCTCCATACTCGATTCCTTCATTCTTTACTTCCTTCCATTTTCCTTCCTTACTTCTCTTCCTTCCTCACTCTTTTCTTTCATTTTTTACTTCCTTCCTTACTTTCTTCTCTTCCTTCTTCCCTCTCTTCCTCCCTCACTCTTTTCTTTCATTCTTTACTTCCTTCCTTTCTCATTTTCTCTCTTCCTCCCTCACTCTTTTCCTTCCTTCCTCCTCTTAGCTGACAACCGGACGAGGAAAATTGTTATGAGCAGCGAAAAAGTGACGAGGGTTTCTTTCCGTAAAGCGTGAGAAACTTGACTGTATAATGGACGAGGAAAGGGAAAAAATATACACGAGAAGAAAAGGTGATGAACCAGAACATTTGATAGATAGACAGATAGATAAATATAGATAGAAAGATAGATAGATAGCCATATATATAATAAATTAACAGAGAATGAAAAAATGAGAGAGAGAGAGAGAGAGAGAGAGAGAGAGAGAGAGAGAGAGAGAGAGACAGGAAGTGACTAGTGGCATATAATAGGGAAAGTGAAACTGACCAATAAGAAGTTTTAAGAGAATAATCAATAGTAGAGATGGAAATCAGTTAATACATTACAGATAATATTGAGTAATTACCTTCATAACACTTGCCAATTTTTTTTTTTAATTACCTTCATAACACTTGCCAAAACTCTCCATTAACCCTTGGTGGATTGAGGGGGCCATATTTGTTATTGTGGATTAACTACATATTGCTGAGTGTTACAAACTATAATATATATCACGAAACTACTTCCTCTGGTATATGTACAGTTTTGTGGTATATTGTGTTGTGGAGGAATCAGTATCTTGATTGACGCTAATATAATAATTCAAAAAGAAAAAAAAAAAAAAAAAAAAATCTAATCCAATCCTTCTCTGCTATGTTTTCAAGATGTGTGTGTGTGTGTGTGTGTGTGTGTGTAGTAATTTGATTCTCATGGGTTCTGTCTATTTGTACGTATAGTTGCATGCCTCTTGATTGACGCTACGGCATAATTAATTTAAAAAAAAAATCTAATCCTTCAACATTAAATGAAACAAATAACATGACTATAATTGTGGTTAAGTGACCCTGTGATGTAGTCAGAAAATCGTAGGTTAGTGAGTCCTTCAAATATGGCCACGAAACACCACCTATATTGAAGGAGCTTGTTTCTTGGCATAGGCTAGTCAGGAAAAATCAGATGCCACCAAGTCTCATACACAATAACAGGGTCTATAAAGCCAATAAAGTCCCATCAAGACAACACAGGGGAAAAAGTAAAGGAAACATGGCGTACGAAAAACCACAAGAATGTTTTACAGCTACCGGTATTACCCTTGTGGTCATTAAGTTTTTTCGTCGAATTTTGGTCTAGTGCTTCATGCAAACTCTGCCAAAAATCAGTAACTAGGCCCAGAGAGACTGCATAGATAGCCTAGTGGCCTAGCCTAGCCTAGCCTATAGTTTGGAGGAATGAGCAATCTCCAGTCAACTGATAATCACTGAACATTTTTCGTGATGCAGTTTGGAGGAATCAGTAGCACTTCAATTTACCAATAGGAGAATCTCTCTTCTAGCTCCAAGAGAATTAATTTTGTTCGCTGGTTTACACGCGTCATTAATTAAATATATTTTTACATTTTATACAAAAGGGTACCAATTAAAGTGAGATAGTCTAAACTCTAGTGTATGTAAAATGAAACGTATTATATATATAGGGCCTACACGGTAAAATGTTTATCATGTTTTTTTTAATATTAGAAACAAAACTAAGGTATTTCCACAAACTGCACGCTAACTTAAACAGGACGTTGCTTATGAGTAGACCCAAACATACAGGAAATTACACATTACGAAGTACAAGTGGACGTGAAGGAGTTTGTTTACATTCTCCACCTAATACGTCAAGACCATCAACATTATTATACGGATCAGATAACAGCAAAATCACCGTCGTCAATGTCAATACACCAACATCATTAAAATACCAGTTGCTGTTTGAATGTCCTTTGTAATATTATTCGTCACCAATTATTCCCTAGTACAATTTTCGCAATAAACAAACACTGACCTCAACACACCTGGCTTGAGCGAGTCACACACACACACACACACACACACACACACACACACACACACACACACACACTTCACCACATGCAACCAAATACACTCACACACACCCACATCACTTTACTATTGTGTAGCCTAATTGGGAGTTAGCCTAGTACGGTACCGGTAGCCTTGGTCAAATTAAGTCCTGCTGTACTGTACGTGGGCAAGGTTTTTAACTTTCTATCATGACTTACGAAGCCGATGATGATAGCCTAAAGTAGGAATATATATACAACATAAATTGTCACCTAACCCTATTGTCATTCCTTCAATTATGTCCATGTTTATAGGCAGTATCAACAATGGAACTCTGAATTTACGTCAAGGAATAGGGTCGTAACAGCCAGCCATTCATTCATGACCACAACACCTGGCCGGTAGGGATGGGGAGGGGGTGGGAGGGATGGAATGGGATGGGGAGGGGTGGGATGGAATGGGATGGGGAGGGGTGGGAGGGAATGGGATGGGGAGGGGTGGGATGGGGGTAGGAGGTAGGGAGGTGAATGAGACAACCCTCTACACACCACCACCACCAGTACCCCTGATTCGACCCCCGAGAGCAAATAGTAAAGGGAGGGAGGGGAGCAAGCACACAGAACACCACACCACGTAACAGGATATCAGGGGAAGCACCTCAAGTGTCGCACGTGACCAAACACACACACACATACACACACACACACGACCGTGATCGTATGAGAGTAAACAAACACGGCATATTATAGACTACAAACCAGTGCCATATCTAAACTTCATTGCACATATCAACAAACATCAACAAACAACAACCACATACATAACTACCATATAATTTCACTCCCATATTTTAACTCATGAATAATATACATTTATGATACAGAGATCATTTATTACTAAAACTCTCTTACTCATGTAGTGTGTTGGTAAGAGTTTTTCAATATTCTAGGTCAGCGTGTCAAAATATTATTACAAAAAAAAAAAAAAAAAAAAAAATGGTAGACAGACGTATATACACAAACGCGTGTAATAAAGTGTACCATTCTTTCTATACGACTACCCAAAGAACTTACAAATATAGCTAGCCTATGTTAATAAATGTATGGTCGTTATACAGAGTATTTTTAATAATAAAGTCTACCCTTTTTTATAGACATCAACTTGTATGACAAACTACCATATAAATTTGTAACTGAGATAAATATTTACTCATTGACCATATTTCAACATCAGCTACAACATGAACATCCGAGCACATCTACGTCAACATAAAAATCAGTACCGGTAACATCAAAAAACATCACCAACACCAAAATCATAAAAAACATAAAAAACTTCAAGCATATTTACACCAACACATTTCAGTGATATCAACCAACATTTATCTATTACCAACAAGTCCAACACATACTGTACATTAATAGTGACATAAAAAACAATTGCATCCATTACAATAATTACTGACAATTTATATCTAATTGGGTCAACTATTAATCGGGTATATAATAATGCAGTTTATTTTCTCTTTCCCATGAATAGTCTACGCAAAATATACAAACAAAGGTGATAATAACTTCAGCCTATACCATATTTCACTATCACTTGTTATATTCTGAATGAACACACACACACACACACAAAATAGTGAAAAATCGAGTTCAAATTGTTCTTAGTGTTGACATTGTGAGGTGAACAACAATAGTCCTAATTACTTCATGCTGCACGAACGATACGGCACTACATAGATTAGGCTATAGCAAAGAAAACGGAGTAGAGGCACTGAACTGTACTGTATTATTTCCCCGAGGCGAGAGAGAGTGGAAAGATAAGGAAGGGGGTGAGGGAGAAGAAGATCTAGTGAAAAGAAAAGGGAGGCGAAAAGAAATGACAAACGAGAGGCAAATACTGTACATAACATTAATTACAAAAACGTAAGGATGTAGTTTTAAGCAATTGCACAGAATGAGGTGAATGAGGAGAATAATACATACGAGAAGAGATTAAAGGAAGATGGTTGAGGTGAAGAGACGTGAAGAGAATAGGAAGGTTAGCTATTTTAGGCATAATATTATATAGATGAAGGAACACGAACAAGAGCAGACTATAGCTACACCTATATAATAAGATATACTCATACACCCTATACACCAGGATCCTGCCCTACACCCTCCATGGTCAGAATATCAGGGAAAGACCTCTCTCCTGTTTTCAGTGTCCACTCGCTAAAAAAACATGTCTCGCCCCGCTGCACTCGCTAATGACATCACGATACGGTACAGGTACAGTCTCGTGCAATAGTAGTTCGGCAACACTTCCCAATGAAACGGACTTGAAAAAATGATGCGGAGAAATTATATAGTAATAGGCCTAGTTAGTTGTTGGTGTGTCACTTTGGTTGGTATGGTAGGGTTTATTTAGAATTTTATATGGTAGAGTTTAATTCATCTGATGTAAAACTCTTACTCGTGACTGTACATAATGTTTGACCCACACGAGGGAACACAATCTGCCAGTTATTGTGATTCAAAACCTGTGTGCTTTTATATTTCATTTGTTTATCATTTTTCCTGTATACGTAACAAGGTGTTGAAGTAGGATAGTGACATAATACATTACAGTCAATGCTTCACACACAACTACAGCATGTTTGTACTATTATTACATCAACCAAGACTAAAATAATTGTTCGAATTGATAATAATGAAGAAGTCTATAATCATAAGCACATAAATAATGACAATACAAACAACAATACAATGACCTTGAATATGACTGCAATACGATAATAAACATGAGAGTATTCACTTTATAAACATTCACAACAATAGACTAAATATTTATCACATCCCGAGCCCTATGGGAGTTCGGCTTAAACATCAACAATTTCACGTGTGTTCGAATCCTACGCTTTGTACAGTGGCATGGAAGGCGTGACCTGAGCTGACCTCTGACCTACGGGGAAGGTGGAAGGTCACACCACCATGCACCACCACAGACATTATTCACTCCACACTATACCATTAATCATTGTTATCGTGTTATCATTTTCATTACTCCTCCACATTGTCATTAATCATAGTTCTCTTGTCATCCCCACCTTCCATAATACCATAATCAATCATGTTTCTGTTATCACCCATAGTTTTCCACACTATCATCAGTCACATTCTATCTTTTGTTTATTTGGTACTTGCATTCGACTATACCTCGTCCCTTCCTACCATAACTGCTACCATCAGTATAGTACCACATGTAAAATTATTCACATTAACAATTACCCATACCATCACTAAATTTTAAACTATCTTCATTCCACATTACCTACTCTCTCTCTCTTATTTCTAAACTATCTCCATTCCACATTACCTTCTCTCTCTCTCTCTCTCTCTCTCTCTCTCTATCTCTCTCTCTCTCTCTCTCTCTCTCTCTCTCTCTCTCTCTCTCTCTTGCAGCACCACCCGGCAGCCTCCAGCACACATCCTCCCCCCCCCACCATGACCCCACCCCCACCTGCAGCTACATTCCTTGCATGCTTCCTTCCTCCTCCTCACTGCAAGCAACTCTCCTGCCAACCAACCAACCAACCCACCAACCCACCCAGGCTGACTTCCCACAACAACACCCCTCCACCACCTGTGTCCCTTTAAGGTGGTAATTCTTTTTTGGTATAGTGGAGTGCCTTGATTCCTCCAAAGTATGCTAGGAAACAGGACAAGAAGAGCAGAAATAATGGTATTCTGTTTTCTAGTATAGTCCAACAACACACATATATATCCACCAATTTTACCAATATCATATCTATACACCATTGACCACCTATGTACACGTATGTATGTATGTATACAAGTTGTTGGTTTGGTGTCAAGGTTTCAAAACGCATATATATATAATGTATATACCGAAATAAAGTATTTCCCGATAATACTCACATAATCATTGTTATTTTGCCTATATCATACATACCGTATAATCACATCATTATATATTATTAACTACCAATCATACCAAACATTAAACCAAAAAACACATGCATTATAGAGGACATATAACAACTAATCACATCACATTACATATAGAAGTGTAACCCAAACTTAAATAACAGCGAGCATCATTACATACCAGGTAACGGTACCACCCAGTCACACTACATACCTTACCATCACTCATGCATCACAAACCATTCTACCACCATTCATGGCTACTACAACTCACACCTTCTACATACTATTCTTTACACTGTCTGACTTCCTTTATTATTAGTGGAGCACCATTACCATTATACTCATATACCAAAAGCTCATTCTCTCTCTCTCTCTCTCTCTCTCTCTCTCTCTCTCTCTCTCTCTCTCTCTCTCTCTCTTTCTCACACACACACACACACACAAAGTGCAATTTAATAAACTATATACTAATTATACTGTATATATATATATATACACACACACACACACTACTATAAAATGACAAGACCACACATATCACACAATGACAAGGACAATATAACACACACACACACACACACACACACACACACACACACACACACAGCGGCGGACGATCAATACAGGTATACGCTGATTCACACATTCGCAAATTTTATCTCGTTACCAACACGCACATACTGTATACACATGCACAAGTACTTTACACATACAGCCTACAGTATGTACAGTACGGTACACATCCATGCACAGAGGCCAACATACTGTATCATACGTGAAACATACTAACTGCAACAAAACCTACAATACACCTCCCCACCATACCTATATGTATACATTTTTTTCCCACTCTATAGCTACACCTGCCTACCTTACCTGCCTTATACCTCATAATTTTATACAGTACTTGATTGGTACACTCTTGTCTTCAATACACACACACACACACACACACACACACACACACACACACACACACACACACATACACACACACACACACACACACTGAGCAGCGTCATGTGGCAAAGAATAGAAATAAAATAAACAAGAGGGGGGAAAGAAGGAGGGGAGGGAAAATTGAAGGGGATAAAAGGTCAATTAAGGGCTGATAGAAGAGTAATGAATAGAAAAGGGTTGATGGGAAGGGGGAGAGTTGGTAGAGGGAACTGGGAAATGAAGGGAGAGGGGAAAAAGAAAGAGGAGAGGGGAGGGGCAGTCAAGGAAAGAAGGGGAGAGTGGTGAGGGGAGGGACAGACCAGGAAAGAGAGAGGGGAGAGTGGTGAGGGGAGGGACAGACCAAGAAAGAAGGGGAGAGTGGTGAGGGGAGGGACAGTCCAGGAAAGAGAGAGGGGAGAGTGGTGAGGGGAGGGACAGACCAGGAAAGAAGGGGAGAGTGGTGAGGGGAGGGACAGTCCAGGAAAGAGAGAGGGGAGAGTGGTGAGGGGAGGGACAGTCCAGGAAAGAGGGGAGAGTGGTGAGGGTAGAGTAGCCTAAAATAAAAATAAAACAGAATATATGAAGGAAAGAGTAAAAGAACAGTGGAAAAATTGGAATGACAAAAATGATGAGAATAATAGAGTGTGTATGAGTAGGTATATGAAAAACAACATGAGAGAAATAGAGAAGTAGGGAAAAACTGGTGAAAGGAAGGAAAATACAGGCGAGAGAAAGAGAAAAATCAGCTAAAAAAAACAGGTGAAAGGAAAATACAGATGAGAGAAAGTAAAAAGCAGGAGAAAGAAAACAACAGGTGAGAGGAAGAAAAAAACAATTGAGAGGAAGAAAAGACAAGTGAAAGAAAGGAAAACAACGGTGAGAGGAAGGAAAAACAGGTGAGAGGAAGAAAAAAGGAAATAAGAGAAAGGAAAACATGTGAGAGAAAAGAAAAGGCAGGTGAGAGAAAGGAAAAAAACAGATGTAAAAATAACCTGTAGCAAGGACATGCAGGTGAGGGAAGTAGGGCACCAAAGGACATAATAATAATAATAATAATAATAATAATAATAATAATAATAATAATAATAATAATAATAATAATAATGAGAGGGGAGAACAAATGATGGGGAAAGAAAGGGCAAGAATAGGGAGAGAAGAAGAGATATTAATTTATATATACATATATATAAAAGAGGATAAAATTTATAGTTTAACTGTCTTTCATTTGAGAACACGTAGATGGAAAATACAGAATGGAACATAGACTGAGGGACAGGGAAAGACTAAGTAACTAAAAGGGTATAGAAAATGGCAAAATAAATGAGAGGGGAACAATGGACTAAGAGGAGAGGGAGAGGGAGAGGGGGAGGAAGAGCAGTGGATGGTAGAAGGCAGACAGAGAAACGTAGGGGAAACAGGAAGTAAAACAATGATTATACGTTGGTCAGGGAAGGTGAGGGGAAACGGGGAAGAAACATGGTACACGTGGTCAGTGAAAGTGAGGGGAAACAGGGAAGAAACAGGGTACACGGTTGTCAGGGGAAACAGGGAAAAACAAATGGGTGTGTGTTACGTTAGTCAGGTAAGGAAGGGTACGTGAGGTGCATGGAAGAGTCAGAATATAATAATAATAATAATAATAATAGTAATAATAAGAAGGTGAAGGTGAAGGTGCAAGAAGGAAGGAGGCAAGTCATGAGAGGAAACAAATAATAATGTGACAGCACGCCACACCACCATTCACATTATTGATCAGGAACTCTGCTTTTTGTTGTTGCTCTCACCTGGTGCCTCCCACACCTCACCTGTCCTGTCCCTCCCACGCCACACCCCTCCCATATCTCACCTGTACTGTCCCTCCCACGCCACACCCCTCCCACACCTCACCTGTCCTGTCCCTCCCACGCCACACCCCTCCCACACCTCACCTGTCCTGTCCCTCCCACTCCACACCCCTCCCACACCTCACCTGTCCTGTCCCTCCCACGCCACACCCCTCCCATATCTCACCTGTACTGTCCCTCCTACTCCACACCCCTCCCACACCTCACCTGTCCTGTCCCTCCCACTCCACACCCCTCCCACACCTCACCTGTCCTGTTCCTCCCACTCCTCACCTTTCCCTCCTAACCCTCAAGCCCATAAGTACCGAATCACTATACTATTTACTATGGATGTGTAATAGGCAACTCGTATTGTATGAGTAGGAGCCACCAGATTCGGTCTTTAACTGTTTTTTTCTGTTTGCAGGGAACGATAAACTATAGGCTATGTAGGTAAGGTAAACACAATACAGGAGAACCAGTATGGATACGACAACTTCACTCTTCAAAACTGTACGGTACTCATAATATGTTTTGTGAAAATGGGAAAATAGTGGGTGTTTTTCTACGCTGCATCAAAAGACCAAACTGGTGAATGTTATCGATTTGTGGTGATGGTAAATTATATATTGCCTATAGGATTTGGGAGTGTTGGGTAAGGGACTGGGGTGGGAAAGTTGAAGGGGAATGGGGTAGTGGAAGGGAGGTGAGGTGAGGCAGAGGTTAGGAACTCGCAGTTTAGTCTAGACGACTTCCTAAATAGATGATTCCCAGTAAGAAAAAAGTTCGAGAGAAAAAAAACATAATTTGCCTAATTTGACAATTTTTGCCAGGATAAAATAAACTGAGTCTATTTATATCTTCATTCATCCACATAGCCTATCCATCCACGAGCCTTTATGCTACTCATCCAGCCACTCATCCAGCCACCAACCAACGACTTCTTTATCGTGTCTCCTGCCCTCTGCCGACTTCTACACTGTCCTCACACTCTGCCCTCAAGCACTTCCTGCAGTAATCTCAGCCAGTCATTACAACCCCCACCGCACCCCTTCTTCCACCCTTGATCTCCATGCCCTATGACCCCGCCCTCAGGTAGCCAGCGGCACGATGGGGGGGTGCAGTGATGGGTGAAGGAGGATTGGAAGAGGGGAAACAGTGAGTATAGACTATAGGCAAAGTTGGAGGTGAAGTGTTGGGTGAATAGATATAAATTGATTAGTTAGTTGTTGAAAAATAACTTCGTCTGTCTTGTCAATTGTTTGTTTATCAGTCATTACAGTATATGAGTGTGATGGTAGATTATCTGGCAGGTATAGCCTACATGGAGAGGAGTAAGAACAGAAGCAAGTCTAAAGGGTGATGGGTGTTGCTGGGAGGAGTGGGAGGAAGGCGAAGGAAGTGGTAGGAAAAGGGAGGAGGGTTGAGGGTTGATGGGTGTTGCTGGGAGGAGTGGGAGGAAGGCGAAGGAAGTGGTAGGAAGAGGGAGGAGGATTGAGGGAGGAATGGGAGGAAGACGAAGGAAGTGGTAGGAAGAGGGAGGAAGGTTGAGGGTTGATGGGTGTTGCTGGGAGGGGAAGGAGTGGAAGGAAGGAAGGGAGGAGTAACGTGTCTAGACGTGCCCTGGGGGTGGATGGGGCCGGAGGGATACCCACTGGCACACCTGGCTGGTTCCTACGATGTGTGTGGGGGGTCAGGGGGTGGTGGGGTGGGGGGTGAGTGTAGGACATTAATGAAAGCCAGGAGGAAGTTGGGGTGAGGGTGGGGTGAGGATGAGGTGCACGTACCGAGAGGAAGAGGGAGACGAAAAGACTGAGAAGAGGAAACAGAAGAATAATGAGAAGGAGAAGAGGGTGGTGACAAAGAGTGGATGGCAAGGGAGGAACGAAAGAGTGATAGTGTGAAAATGAATAGGCTAGTGAATGGGGAGGGAAAGATGAGTGAAGGTGTGGAAAAGTGGAGAAGAGTGGATATTTTTCATTTTCATTTATTTATTTATTTAATTTTGGAGAGAGAGAGAGAGAGAGAGAGAGAGAGAGAGAGAGAGAGAGAGAGAGAGAGAGAGAGAGAGAGAGAGAGAGAGAGAGAGAGTAAGGGGGTCTAGGGGATAAAAAAAAAAGAGGCCCAGATTGAAGAAGTTGAGTGGTGGGAAGTTTAGGGACAGGGTAAGATATGGAATAGCCTAATTGGAGTGCCTAGGGCTCTTGAGGGAGAGAGGTAGCCTAGGACTATCGTCAAGTTACTAGGCTGAGTGTAAGTAAGGGTGAAGTGTGTGGACTAGAGGGAGATAGAATGAAGTAAGTGTAAGTGGATTTAATAATAATAATAATAATAGAAAGAGAACAAGATGAATAAAATTTGCATCCTATAGATAGACAGATACATACATAATTATCAGATAGAAAGACAGATACATAATTATCAGATAAAAAGACAGATACATATTATCAGATAGATAGATATAGAGAAATAGAGATAGAGAGAGTCGTAAAGTGGATGGACAGAGAGGGTGGGGGGAGAGTGGAGTGGAGGAGTGGAGGAGAGAAAAACTAAGGGCGTGGCTGAGTCTGGGGCAAGGCAAGGTGGAGAAACAATGGTGGTGGAGGTGGTGGTGGTGGTGGAGATGGTAGTGGTGGTGGTAGTGGTGGTGGAGGTGGTGGTGGTGGTGGTAGTGGTGGTGGTGGAGATGGTAGTGGTAGTGGTAGTGGTGGTGGTAGTGGTGGTGGAGGTGGTGGTGGTGGTGGAGATGGTAGTGGTGGTGGTGGTGGAGGTGGTGGTGGTGGTGGAGGTAAGGTTTGAACAATATGCATGGACCGAGTAGAATGATTTGGTACAACTGCAGTGGGTGATGGGGAGAAGCTTGATTGGTAGAAATTATAAAGTAAGAGAGGAGAGAAAGGAAAAAGTATATAAAGGAAGGAGAGAAAGAAAGAGGTGAAGGAATGAAGGGGAGAAAGGGAGAAAGGAAGAGGTGTAGGAAGGAAGGGAGAAAGGAAGAGGTGTAAGAATGAAAGGGAGAAAGGAAGATGTGTATATAGCAGGTAAAAACAGAGAAAAGAAAGAAAGAAAGGATTTGAATGAGGAAAGAAAGGAAGATGGAAGGGGGAGGGCGACACACACACACACACACACATACACACACACACACACACACACACAGTGGTCTAAGAAAGGACTATGGGAGTGAAAGAAAGGAAGATGGAAGGGGGAGGGCGACACACACACACATACACACACACACACACACACACAGTGGTCTAAGAAAGGACTATGGGAGTGAAAGAAAGGAAGATGGAAGGGGGAGGGCGACACACACACACACACACACACACACACACAGTGGTCTAAGAAAGGACTATGGGAGTGAAAGCGGAAGTCTTGATCTAAAAGGTGAGGAGGTCAGCCATCCACCCCTCCTCCTCCTCCTCCTCCTTACCTCCACTCTTATCTCTCTCTCTCTCTCTCTCTCTCTCTCTCTCTCTCTCTCGTTACTTCTTTCCTTTCTTTCTTTTTCTCTCTCGTTACTTATGTCCTTTCTTTCTTTCTCTCTCTCGTTACTTCTTTCCTTTCTTTCTTTCTCTCTCTCGTTACTTATTTCCTTTCTTTCTCTCTATCTCTCGTTACTTTTTTCCTTTCTTTCTCTCTCTCTCTCTCTCGTTAACTTCTTTCCTTTCTATCTTTCTCTCTTGTTCCTCCTCCTCCTCTCCTTCTTCCCTCCCCCGCCACACCCTGCATTCCTTTTCGTTTCTTGCCCCTCCCCTTCCTTCCTTCCATCCCCAACAATCACTTCCCATCCAAAATTAAAAACCTTCTTTAATTAATTCAGTAACTTTTGTCATTGCACGTTATCTCTCTCTCTTCATATTTGGTACATAACAGCACCTTAATTCCTCCAAAGTATGTCAGAAAACAGGACCAGATTAAATTTAAATAAATGTGTCTTGTTGCATATAAAAGTTTGGAGGAATAGCATGCTCCTGATTTATCAACCCTGTACTAGGCTATCCCCTTAAATCCTTCTCTCGTTCTACTGGGTGTGTTGCTTGATGTCTATTATACTGTCGCCTCTTCCTTTCTTCCATCTTATAGCTCCCTCCTCCCAGTCAGTCAGTCTCCTCCCTTTTCCCGTCACCCCTCCTTACCCTTCAAGTCCTTTCTTCCGTCTTGGATTATGATTCAAGTTCAACTGAGAGAGAGAGAGAGAGAGAGAGAGAGAGAGAGAGAGAGAGAGAGAGAGAGAGAGAGAGAGAGAGAGAGAGAGAGAGAGAGAGAGAGAGAGCAGGAATAATGAATCAATGGATGGGAAACAAGTGAGTGAAATGAGACAGGTGGATTGGGGGGAAAATAATTGGAAAAATAGATAAGAACTTTACCATATTAAGAGAGGTAGAGAAAACAAATCACAGTAGCCTACCGTATTCATGTGAGACCAAAAAGAGAGCAGCCAGCCAGCCAGAGCAGCCAAGAGGGAAGAGAGGGAGGAAGACTTAACTAATGACACACACGTTGACAGAGAAAAAGAAAGGATAAGTACACAACCACAATACAGTATATGGACACGGAAGGAGGAAGGGAGGGAGGGAAAGTATATGGACACGGAGAGAGGGAGGGAGGGAGGGAGAATATATGGACAGAAGGAGTGAGGGAGGGTATGGACATGGGGAGAGGGAGGGAAGGAGGAAAGGTATATGGGTAGGGATGGAAGGAGGGAGGGAGAGTATATGAGTAGGGACTAGGGATGGCAGGATGGCACCTTCTAGCCGCGGGGTTGCCAGGCTGGTGGTGGTGGTGGTTGGGGATGAGCAGGAGGATGGAGGGGGTAGTGGGTGACAGAGCTCTGGCGGGTGAGAGGGGGAGTGGGAGGATGGTGGAGGTAGTGGGTGAGTGAACGGTGGAGCAGGAGAGGGAAGGGGTAAGGGGTGAGTGAGAGGTGGAGCATGATGAGGGAGGGGATAGCGGGTGAGTGAGAGGTGGAGAAGGAGAGAGGGGAGGGGGTAGTATGTGAGTGAGAGGAAATGAGGAAAGAAACTGGAAGGAAAACGAGAAACACGGAGAATAGACTAGGCTAGGTGAGGGATGCAGCAAAAATAAAAACACAGGAAAAGAAAGTGATGTGAGGAAGGAAGGAAAAGAATAGGATACGAGTTAGGAAGGAGGAAAAGAACAAGAAAGACGGATGAAGGAAAAGAACAGAGAGAGAGCCAGGAGAGAGTGAGTGTGTAAGGGAGGAAGGAAAAGTACAGAGAACAAAGAGGGAGGTAGTGTGAGAGGGAGGAAGGAAAATAACAGAAAAGGAGGAGGGAAGGAAACAGGGAGGAAGAACTGCTGGAGGGTGAAAGAGTGGGAGGGAGGGTGGAAGGAAGGGAGACACAGATTGAGGAAGGAAGAACAGCTGAACTTGTGGAGGAGGAACGGACAGACGGAGGCAGGGAGGAAATAATGGAGGGACGATAGCGATGTTGAATGGCAAAGAAATGAGTAGATTGTGAGTTGGAGAAAATGTGAGGAAGAGAGTAAAGTGGCTGGAAAATATATAATGTTTAGAGTTACAAAATGTATTATGCTTTGCGAATTATATATATGAAAACTAGGAGAGAGAGAGAGAGAGAGAGAGAGAGAGAGAGAGAGAGAGAGAGAGAGAGAGAGAGAGAGAGAGAGAGAGAGAGAGAGAATTTGCTAAAGGGAGGGGAGTGATTTTTATAGGAAGCCGCCGGAGGGGTGAAAAATGCAAAAGAGGGAAGGTAGCCTATCTACCTACCAGCCAAGGGGAATGGATGTGAACAACTGAAAAGAAAGTCTGATGGAGAAGACAAAAGCACTGTGAACCAGAGACTGCCCAAGGGAACGAGGACTAGGCTACAGGTATTGGTCCATGGCAATGTAGGCTACAATGAAAGTTCTAAATCTATTAGGCTATCGTACCGGTGATATGCAGCCTAGCACTAGTTACCAGCAGCTATATATTATATATATACCAAAGATCAAACTATTGTCACTGGATGATGTTATAACCCCTTCCCACACAACACACACAAAAGATCCTTAACATTAGAAGAAGCATTGTTTTTCTAAAATTGGTTCTGAAAAGGAAGTACTGATCTTTGGTGACATCATCAATATATCTAAATAAGAAATAGGGACATATTATACTGCACAAATAGAGGTAGTATACGAGGTATTTTACCCAAATAGACTATTATACATATGAATATAGGCCTACTCATTATTGTATGTATGGTACAATATGTCACAACAAATTATTAAACATGTAGGCTAACCTAGAAAAACTGTCACGTTAGCAATAATATTAGACCATGTAATTTGTAATATATTTAAGATAAAATTACTGTAGGCTATAATCAGTTTGGCATACTAATACTAGTGGCCTAATTAGTGATCATTATATAACATTGTACTAGAAAATAAAAGAATGTGTAAACAAACATATCACAATTAAAATTAGGTTAATGAAAACATATATATACTGTATATACTGCTCAGATATTTAAGGAAAAGTTACCCAGAATAGACTGGAGAATTGTAGGCTACACTACATAATAACAATTATAGCCTAATGTAGAAACTGTTGATGAAGCTACCACACAACCTAGCTATTTCAGTCATATGGTCCTATTAAAAAAAACGTTAAATTCAAACAAAATAGATTTCAAGGTATCACGATACTGAAATAACATCGTCCATTGTGTTCTATTATACAGTACATTATTTTGAAGATACTTTTGGGAGGTACTGTACTGCCTTGATTATAGCCTAGCCTACTATTTTGTGTGTGTGAGTTCACGGCATAATGAACCTAGTTGAACTCTACAATGATAAATTTACAGAAAACCTGGGTTCACTATATTGTATATATTAGTATCATTACCCACTATTTTGGACCATTCTAAGACACTTTTCATCTATAGTGTTTCTCTCAGAAATGCCTCGTTTTCGAGATATGCCCCGTTTACAAATATGATTAGGAAACTAGTCTTACCTGACCTGACCTGACCTAACCTAACCTAGACCACAGCAGACTACCGGGACCTAACCTGGGCAAACTACCGGACCTAGCCTGGGTAAACCACCGGGTATAACCAGTATAAACTATCATAAAATGACCTGGGCAAATTTCCAGGACCTAGCCTAATGTGGTAATACTGCTCAAGCCTAGCCGAAAACCCAGTTATTCTGTAATAATACCGTTACTTTAATTAGGACTTCCCATATTTGCTGTATCTAGCAATGCCAGTTTATGTGAGGTCACATGATATTATACGTTACTGTAATGAAAATGATATAATGCTGTACTCACCTGTGATATTTGTTGTTCTCTCTCCAGGTTTAATATAGTCAGTGGGTCATGAAACTGCAATGTATTTTATATCTGTAGTTTATCCATATTTAATTTCACTATGCATGAGGAATGCATTGCTGTAAACAACCGCACTGCAAATAGTACATTATCCTTATATCACGTAAATACAGTTAAGCACAATATATTCCTCCAGTCTGAATGCTTATTGAATGTCTGTATGCATTACTCACATCAGAACACATTCAACTGAGGAATCATTGAACGTAGACTGTTAACACGTTGCAATGAATGGAGTAACATTGAGCGACACCCTCACTACACCGCTGTACGTACTACACTATTCATGATTATCCGACTCCGAGTACTCTCCTTATAATCAACGTAATCCAGAATACCTTTTCGTTAAGAAATTCTTACATATGTCCAACAATTCTTAGATATCTCATGGGTATATGGAGCGTAATGTTCAGATATATTAGTCTGAATCATGCATATCAAACGAGGATTAGTCTACCAGCATTGAGGAAATTAGAAGAGTAATTATTGGATCTAGGTAGACTTGGCATGTCCAGCCTGCTGGTGTACAGTTGCCAGCTCACGTTTTTCATCGGTGTCTGTGTGTTCATTCCTTTTCGAGTTACAGCTGTTCTGACTTAACATTACTGACGTTACCAGTGTTAAGGTCTTAAAAAATCAATGATGTTGGTTAACAGTGAGATATGTTAACATATACAGAGTAATCGTTTGGTTTGTAAGAATGCCGTTTGGTAATGTTTGCACTGGAGACCAAATGCCGCGTTTTGGAGTTATGACAGGTTGACACCTCATCTCCACATTCATATACACTGCTAACACAGCTTGGGAAATCATATTGGAAGAAATATTGACGTGATGGTGCCCTGATGATGTAGTGTGAACCAACCGTAACTCTTGGAGGAGGTTGTCCTTGTTCTCGTGGGCGTTAATGACTACTGCAGGTATTGTCGAAGGAAGGTACTCCTTGTACCTGGTCGAAAGAACATAGCTCCACCACACACTGACATCTTTCTTACGTTTCCCGCGCAGTGGACTGGCCATGGGAATGATGGGATACGAGCCTCACTCAAATACCATAGTATAAAGGTGTCTTTGAATGGCCCATAGTGTACGTGAAAGGGTTTAATTTTTGAATACCAAGGTGCTGAATAATGAATTGACAGTCCCATAACTAGCCTAACTAATAATGTTGATGAGAAACTCCATGTCCATGGTGAAACTGTTAAGATAAATTAAACTATATAAGTCTGTATATCCCGATACAATAATTATATTTTATATAGAATTGGCCCCAAATACCAAAGATCTTGGGAAATTGAACAAGGAACCGATTCTCAATTTCTCACGTATTTGAAGCCATCCTCACTTGAGTCACTTCCCCAGCTGGTTCCCCAGTTGATTGACCTCCGTCCTAATAAGTCTCACGTGCCTGACTGCCTGCTGGAGTTTCCAATATATTTATCTGATTTCACAACTGATTTTATTGCAAATTGTTGTCAAGTAGACATACTTTTATGTAAAACACCATGGGTAATTTTATTACAGCGTCAGTCATGGACCATATGTTGGAATTCACTAAATAGCCAACTCATTCCAATTTCCAAGTTTGTTGTCTCAATCCTCCCCTTTTCAAGCAGATGTTTCTGAGGAATTTACCAAACAACATTCATTAACTTCTTCAGAATATATATCTGATGCCATTATGTTTCTTTGCAGATGAACAGGTCATGACTGAGTTAAAGAAAAAAACCATTATGACATGCAAGAACTTCTTGGAACATATTTTTGTGTGTATTAATAAACGTTCATGTTTTCACTTGGATATTCGGCCTGTGTAGTTATTCATCACTTTTATATAATAGACAACGAAACTTTTGTTGACAACTGTATGGACTTTCCAGTCAGCAACTCCAAATTATTACAGTACAGTAGGCTACCTATGATTGTTAGCCTCTTACCAATCGTTGATCATTGTTGCCGTTTCATCAAAGTTGGTTAGTATGCAGGGACATCAAAGTTTGGTAATGAATATTTGTTCTGTAGTGGTACGATACTTATGTACGAAATGTTTACAAGAGTCTATTATATGTATATATCTTAAAAATCAACACAGATCAACTCATAATCTCAAATATTCCTAAATGTATTACCAAATACATGCTACCTTCCTATCTATAATTTACAAGGGCTAATCACACAGCAGCTAAATCTCATAAAATGGCGTTGCTGGTAGAGTTGCAGTCACAGCAATAAGGATACACCCTTACATCCCTCTCTCTGTATTGCAGCTAGGTGTACCTATTCAAAAGTTGTGGTATGTGTGTTTGGTATTGCCGGTGCTGTCCCCTTATACATACAGTATATACAGTAAATACTTTATCATTTTACACACACTTATACATATAATAGATGGAAAATCTTTCAAATAAAAAAAAAATTCTTATAAGAGTACACAAGTCTTGTAAAGCTATGGCAAGTTAATCTGTCGAGGCAGTTCTAATTGTAGCTTATACAAAGAAAAGCTAGTTTACCAGTACTGTATTACATTAGTTTAATCACAAAAGCTCCCAGCACTAAAAATATAGTAAGAATGATTAAATAACATCTATTTATTTTCATTATAACAATATAGTACAGTACATGTATTGAATAACTCGTTTTACAAATTCTAGATTGCAACACTGCATTACGATACAATAAGATAATTACACAACACAAAATCACACCTTTTATGGGCTGAAGGAATCACTCTGGCATGAATGTCTATGACGAGAAACGGTTTGGTTATAAAATTCCATCTGTTGGCATGGGATTTTTTCTCGTCACACCTGCTATGTTTCCCTGCTACAACTCAAGAATTTATCCTTAACTCATTTTGTTCATCAACATCATTCTCTGACATAAGACTTAATTGTTTACACGTCCACATAAAATACTCTGGTGGTGGTGCCGATATGATCAAATCTGATTTTTCTTTTCCAAATTTACTAAGCTGCACTTGAGATAGGTGAAGGTGACAAGGGATTAGTTCTGTTTTCCTTGGTGGAAGTTGTAATTTTGAGTAAAAGGAATCTGGCAGAACCTGAAAAAAAATATACTGTTAATAAAATATTTCTGAGGTCAAAACTAAGTGACATGCTACAAAAAGAAGACAGTTACAAACGATTAATAGGAGCACAATATTTTGGGCCTCTCAATACCCACATGTTTAACAATAGTTCTAATCTTCATAAAAACCTTATATGCCTCCAATAATCCATGTAATGACATAAGACCATGGATACAGTGACTGACAATACTGCATAAAATACTTAGTTGGCTATTTCCACTTTGTCGATGCAAAATGAAGCAAGGACTTATGTGCATTCACATACAATTCCATTTATTTACAAACTAACTCTTGAAAAGCTCATACTCAAGTAATGTTTGATTTAATGTGTTTCAGTAATACTATACTTTTAATTTGTTGCTGGTTAAATCTGATATTAATCTTCCACTACCCACCTGAGGTTCATATGACACCAGGTTATGAGGGCTGACATGTAGTCTTTTGCCAGAGATAGTGTGGACTCTACCAGAAAAGTGGTTGTCTCCTAGAGCTGGGCTGTATGAATGTGCCAACCACACACGAAGGAAGTGGTGTTTTGTTGTCTGAGTCTTCACCTGAAAGAGAATTGTCATCTTATGAAACAAAGTATACTACAGTAAAAGTCCCTTAATCCGGAGGTCTATACCTCGGAATGCTCGTTCCCCCGAAACTTTTTGGGCCCACCAATTTTACCCATAATTACTGTATCCCAAAAAATTTCCAGCACAGTGTGTGTTTATGGTTCAGTTGATTCAGTCCCTACCTCATGTGCATTCCTCCCATATCTCCCGGGATATAATGTTGTAGGTGTCTACAGTATTCATCATGGCTCCTAATAAACCATCAAAGAAATTGAGACCATAAGACATTAAAATTATGAGTGTCAACAGCAATCATCATCATTCCATCACACCCTCCCGACACTCATAAATTATGTGTGACAGCCAGTGATGCCAGGTCTGATGCACAAAATTTCCCCAACTTCAACAACAAAATTTCACTTTTTGCCTCAATAATTCTGTGTTTACTCTGCTCTTGAACCCCACTGCCTTCCGGATTAAGGGACTTTTACTGTACAGTATCACAAATTTTTAAGTCACTACTTCTACCTAGGCAATTTTAAGGTGTGGATAAAGAAAGACCATTGTGATTTAAGGACACCTAAATTAGCTGTACAGTACACAAATAGGGTAATGTACAGCCAAAATTAATATTGCACCAAAATTTCTTCAAGTACTATACAGTACAGTACATGTGTTATTACTGACAAAGTAGTTATTGTACATTAACTGTACAGTACAGTGTAATCTATGTTGCACAGTTGAACATTAGAGTGCCAGGGACTGTGTCAACATATGCTGCTATACATTACAGTTATATTATAAGTTTTGGAACAGTGTTACCGACCATCATTATTATAATAATAAATATGATGAATCTGCCTCACCAGAAAAACATAAATCACAAACCTGGACAAGTCCTGCCTGAGTCTCCTTATTGAAGGCCAAAGCCTGATGCTCCACCACAGACAGTCTCACTTCTCCTCTCTTTAGACTGGCTTGACTATACTTCTTGGCCAGTACTGGCTGCAAGAGTTAAAAAATTATTATTTTTTATATCTGGTTAGTATTAATAAAAAATAGGAAGAAATGAAAAGAAATCCCACCAAAGACATCTATCCATCATGCTTATGCCCCATGACTTTCTGGGAGTACCCCATTATGGGACTGTTTATTATACAAATACACTTAACTATACTGTATAAGCTTTTTGATGGAAAGGTAGCCACCCTATCACAAAGGGTCCACACTCCTTCCCAGCCAAGGGAAATCAGAAGATGAAGCTAAATAGCCCATCCATTAATAGGCTTGTTGTGTAGTCCTTGATTCCTTGTGGAAACTTTCTAACAGGGTTGGCCTTAGTATGACAAAATACCGAGGATAGGTTATTTGAGACAATTCAAGCATGGAGGTTGACAGGGGAATGAGGGAGTTGATGAATTTGCATAATGATGGAAGGACACAGAGGAGAAAGCCAAGGAAAATATGGACACAGAATAAGGTTTGAAATGAACTACATGTACCTCTAAACTTACTATCAAGAGTACAGTTTATGCTAAAAAAAAAAAAAAAAAGAAAGAAAAAAAAAAAAAAACTAGAAATGAGCCATCGGCAAATAATACATAGCTGACATTTGCTCATACAGAAAGTTTCTTTAAATACTAAGCAAAATTACAAAACTTAAACACATATACATATTCCTTACCACATTGCCCATATTTTCGACATACTCAGTTTTGATACCAATTTTAGTAGCATGACTGACTGGGATTGGTAGGCCCACTGTTACGGCCCAGAATGTTAGTGGTGCCTCCTCTAATGTCTTTGACCTCTTCCAACACTTCTGTACATTTTCTGTTATTTTTGGTGAGGTACTCAGGATAATCAGTCCACTACTCCACCTGAAACAATTATTTAGGAATATTATCTAGTGAAGAATCATACAACTGAAAACTGTACATTCAATTTGGGTTCATATGTGAATCTTCGTTCAACATCACATGATTTCCATTAGTATGTCTTAATCTTTTATGAATGAGGGATAATATTATACCAAGATTATCATGTCCAAAATGAAGTATAGTCAACTGCAATAGCATAATGCTAACTCACTGTCAGTTTAAAAGGATAAAGTACTCTCTGGCTATTATTAGCATCACTATGAATAATACTCAACAACTTTCCCCATGGCACATCTCCCCTCACTATATTGTTACTCCCCTCACTATTCATCTCTGTATTGTTACCAATACTGTACTCCCCTTATTATCCATCTTTTTATTGTTACTCCCCAAACCAAACTTCCCCTTATCTTACCTTTCAGTAGACTTAACAACCTGCAGCTCTGGCTCCCCATACATGAGGCGTAGATCAGGTAAGGCATCCATTACTCCTGGTAGGTCATCTGGCAAGACACTCCAACCACCAGTATGTACTCCCTGAATGCCAGTACTGTTTTCCTTATCACATTTTCCAAACTGGGCAACTCCATACGGCTTACACAATGCAATGAGGCCATCTGAAATTTAACACAATAGAACCAGAAAACTATAGTTACCTGGAAAGAAAAAGAAAAAGATGAAAAAAAAAAGTTTACTGGAATTCTTTGACATTTTGCACCACAATCTTTGTTGATTGTTTTATCTCATTCTGTCTCATCGATCTGAGGTGTTTGGCCAGCCCCAAATTCAAAACACACACACATTCATGGGAGCAGGCACATGACTAAATGTATTCATATCATAACATTAACAATGTGTATACTGTACAGTATTGTGATTAAGAACAAGAATGGTGAATGCGAAATACAGTAATAATTTAGTGTACAGCGTATATGAAAGAACTATGTTGTTCAGACTATACAATAAAACTATACCTTGGTTGTAAACTTCAGAACTTTTTAGATGTTCTGCAAGAGCCAGTCTTGTTTTCCATGGATACAGTTTCAAATACATGTGTTCTCTGAGTGTCGTATCCTTGCCCTGCAATGAATTGTTTAATGTAAAATCTATTATCTCTCTATACTTTTAGTCATATTAGGATGCTAATAAGTATCAATAACATTCAAATACTGGCCCTCCACCAGTAAAAGAAAACTTAATCGGACATTACAATTACCAGCAGATATTGTCATAAAATAACATATTATAGCACACCACTGAAATATAATAAATTGCACTGCACAGGTGTTCTACTGGTACATGTAGCCTATCATTGGTACCCTACGGGAGCAGGATCGTGGAGTCCGAGTTGGTATATTTCTCACTACTGTACATACTTTAATTTTAACTCTAACTGTTGTAAGTGCAGTACGGTACTGTACAATAAAATGAGGTACAGTACAGTATTATTATGCATGTGATACTGTAATTTTATCCAATTGCAACCACCAGTATTCATGGGTATTAGTAATTGATCTACTGTACACTATTTTCACACAGTAAATTTATAATATTTTCTGTTTCTCAGTTGGACTTGGAACTGGAATCATAATTAGAATATTTTTGTTATCAGGAACTATATTTACTGACAATACATACCTGCTCTGGAGTCTAGTAAATAATTCTATATACGGTACTGTACTATACATTCTGCCAACACTGACATATGCGTCGGAGACATGGTCATGGAGTAGGGCTCATCAGTCAAGAATAGGTGCTGTGGAAATGAGTTACTTGAGAGATGCATGTGGACTGACAAGGTGGGGTGGAGAAAGTAATGAGAGTGTGTATAAGAAATGTGGTATGAGTGAGAAGGCAATTGGTATTGAGTGTGGAGTGGTTGAGAGAGTGAAGCGTAATACTCTGAGGTGGTTTGGACATGTAGAGAGAATGCAAGGTGAGGAGTTTGTAAAGAAGGTGTATGGAAGTGAAGTTGTGGCACCTGGTGTGAGAGGCAGACCACCAGTAAGATGGCAGAACAGAGTGGAAGAGTATGTAAAGGAGAGAAACATGATGGGGGAGGGGAGGGCTGGACCGAGTGAGGAGGGAGTGTTTAAACAGGGAAGACTGGAGACTTTTCTGCCGTGGCCACCCCATTAGAGGAGTTCCCGGAGGGAACGAGGCATCAGAGCTATAGATAGATAGTACTATACGTTCCTGTACTAACCGTGGTTTTAGCATATACAGAACAGTATACAATAATATAAACGTAACTAAAAGGGCTTTAACATATAGATACATTGAAAATGCTTCTGAGCAGAATAGTGCTATACTGTACAGGAGACCAGTGATGTAAAATTTTACCTTTAATAATTTGTTTCTTAATAGAAATTCTTGTTGTTTTGACGTATTAATCTTTTTCCTCTTTTTTTCACTGTGTGTTTTTGTAGCTTTGGCATGTCCCGCTGTAGTCATGGGACGAACAAGATGATAACAACATCCTTGTAATACAAAAGTATCACAGCATTTTTTTAAATTCATCATCTCTGAAATGAAATAGAGGTGTGATTGTATCATTACAATATAACTATAAATTACAAATATATGGTGAACACTTCTGTTCCAGAATAAAATATTTCTTGTTGACTACAATTCTTCATAAGCCTAATCACAGTAAGCATATCAGCAATTTACAATTCTAATCAATATACATTTCATTGAATATGAATACTAATAACAACAACACAGTCAGTATCAATACCAGTATCATTTGTATTACTATATTATTGATGATTAGACTTGTTGTACCAAGTTCCCACCAATATGGCTGCTGGGTATCATTCCAGAGTTTGTCCATAATCACTACCACCAGTTTTGTTCTGTCAGATACATTTCTTAATACATGTACCGGTATGTAATTTCCTCGGTAATTCTGTATAAGAGGTCCACCTGAATTGTTCCCGCATTTTATACATTTTCATGCAAATTTTTACTTGTTCTATTGATTGTTGCCCATGATATTTAGAGGAGATAACTTTTTTTACCCTTACTTGAACTAACCTAACCAAACCAGGACCAAGGCAGACTACTGGGTCCTAACCTGGGCAGACTAATGGGACCTAACCTTGGTAGACTACCGGGACCTAACCTGAACAGACTACCGGGACCTAACCTGGGCAGACTACCGGGACCTAACCTATGCAGACTACCAGGATTTAACCTGGACAATCTACCGGGACCTAACCTGGGCAGACTACCGGGACCTAACCTATGCAGACTACCAGGATTTAACCTGGACAATCTACCGGGACCTAACCTGGGCAGACTACAGGGACTGTCCAATGTTTACAATGGCAGGAAAACACTGGACTTAGGCTCTGGAGAGCTGAAATTTTCGATATGCTATGAAAATAGTCTTAGAATGGTCTAAATTAGTGGGTAATGAAGGTAGAAAAACCATACGCAATAACGATAATTCTTTCAACATTTACCAATCTCGCACATGTGTAACATACGTCCACTTATTTAGGACTATTCTAACTATTATAATTGGTGAAATTACGTCAGGATTACCTAAAATATACTTGGATTATCAAAGAAATGAATTACTGTACTAGAGTACCTTGTGGGCTGCTTGACGAAATTTCCCCAACATATACCGGTAATTCCTTTTAGAAATTCCCCTTTTTCCTGTTTACTTCTGCATTGTTTCGTCTGGTAGAAATTTCCCTGTTTACTTTTGAACAATCTGTATGTAATATCCCTGTGTGGACTTGTAAGTTGGTTTCAGTGGCTGGCAGCAGGGTCCAGCAAGGTGAATCTACGAATCCTTTTGTCCGACCAGCTGGCAGAACAGTTCCGCTTGCTTTGGCCACCACCGGCGGCGGCCGTCGCCTCCGCTGCCGCCCCGTCGCCGCCGCCGTCGTTTTTTAATAATTATTTTTTTTTTTTTTTTTTTTTAATAATATATATATATATTTATTTATTTTATTTTTTTTGTAATAATTAACTTTTTTATTATTATTATTATTTTTTTTTTGTCGTCGTCGCCGCCGCCGCCACCGCCGCCTCCGCACCGCCGCCACCGCCGCCCCGCCGCCACCGTCGCCGCCACCGCCGCCGCCGTCGTTTTTTAGTAATTATTTTTTTTTCTAATAATATATATTTATTTTTAAATATATATATATTTTTTTTGTTAATTAATTTTTTTTTGTAATAATTAACTTTTTTTTTTATTATTATTATTATTATATTTTTATTTTTTTTATTTTTTTTTCGTCGTCGTTGTCGTAGCCGCCGCCGCCACCGCCGCCGCCGCCGCTACCGCCGCCGCCGCCCCGCCGCCGCCGCCGCCGCCGCCGCCCTGCTGCCGCCCCGCCGCCGCCCCGCTGCCTCCCTGCCGCCGCTACTGCCGCCGCCGCCGTCTTTTTTTTTTTTTTTTTAATAATAATATATATGTATTTTAATATATATATATTTTTTGATTATTATTTTTTTTTTTTAATAATTAACTTTTTTTTATTATTTTATGGATGAGGAGGATTGAAAAGCTTTCTAATTCTATTTTTGATAAATATTTGTGTCTTTTAATACAATATATAGAACAAAAGTACACAGCACTCATGTTATGATATAATAATATTCCTTCTCTGCCTCGTCCTGTCAGGCAATATATGTGTCTAAAAAATAATTTATTTCCCAGCTGGAATCCTGGATCCATTTACTCAGTATTGCCAGGTGCTACGAAATGTCCAGGTTTTAGGAAATTTTGAAGTTCACACAAGGAAATTACATACATATGAACATTATTTTATTCAAGAGAAAACAGGGAAATCTCTACCAGACGAAAAAACAAACAAACCGTCATTATTCAGAGTAAGCAGGATAATTATCATGTAAACTTTAGGTAAAAAGTAAAATTCTAAAGGTGAAGTTGAGGGAAAAGGTGAAATTTTGATGTTGACTTTGAGGTAAAATGGGAAATTCTGATCATAAAGTTGAGGTAAAATGAAAATTTGTGAAGTTGAACTTGAGGCAAAAAGGGAAATACTCAAGGTGAATTTAGGAAGATTTCATCAAGCAGACATAGCAAGTTGGCAACACTGCACATACCTGAGCCATCAAATGTAAACAAACAAATGGCCGGGTAGCTTAGTGAATGATATAGTGTATGTATATAGGGAAAATAATGGTGTAGGTTGTTGTTACGGGTTATTTTATGGTGACAAACAGTGAAGAAGTAGCAGGAGCAGAAGAAGAAGTTGTTGTTAAGGGTTGTTATATGGTGCCAGACAGTGAAGATGAGGGCAGTACCTACATGGGTTGACAAAGTTCATGACAGGGATAAACAAGAACAATGGTAAGTATAATATAATAAAAATAACTGGTAAATTTACAGACAAACACGGTTCACTATATTGTATATTTGGTAAAAATTTACAATAGCGCCTCCAAGTTTTTTTTTTTTTTTTTTTTTTTTAAATGTTTTACAGCCACTCTAACCAACCTGACCTGATGTATTTTCTATTGATAATGTATTTCCTATTGGTAGTGTATTGATAATGTATTTCCTATTGGTAGTGTATTGATAATGTATTTCCTATTGGTAGTGTATTGATAATGTATTTCCTATTGGTAGTGTATTGATAATGTATTTCCTTTTCAGTATTTATGACTTATGCTTTCGACCGGATGGCTCACAACTGATTGTAGCAGCGGGAAACCGTGTATTAGTTTATGATACTTCAGATGGAGCGTTAGTACAACCATTGAAAGGTAAATAGGCTATCAACATAAAATAGAAGGCTCTGCTTTGTTGTTGTTAAGCTCATATTCAAGAACATTCATGGTGTATACGATGGCGTGGTAGCAATACAATGACTCCATAGGGCATAGACAAACAACAGAACCATTGTACTGGTACCACACCATTGACAACACTATAAAGGTTCTTGCATACTGCCCTTAATTCCATTCTTCATCTCAGTTGCCAGATGAAAATTTTGGTGTGCTGTACGTTGTAATTTTGCCATTACTTTACTGTACTGATGCCTATAATAATTGTCAGGCCATACCAAACCTATTCCAAATTAAACCAAATGAAAAAGATGGTTTGATCATTGCTATTCTGAATATGATTTGCGTTAGATTAAGGGGGTAGTACAGTGTTGGTAAATCTGGAGTAACTGATTCATCCAAGGTTTTGGTGCCCCTTTTGTTATTGTTATTCATCAAAATACAGACTAAGCTATTAACTGAGCCTGTGTTGAAAGGATATTGCTAAATTTAATAATCTTATATCGAGGGAATACTGTATACTCCTGTATAATGTTGATATGACACAAACGACAGATATTAAAAACTCACTGTACTAACTCATAGGTACACTATTTGGATACTTTATGTAATACATTATATTTTTATTATTTCAGGGCACAAGGAAGCAGTTTATTGTGTCTGTTACAGCAGAGATGGAAAACGTTTTGCTTCTGGTAGTGCTGATAAGAGTGTCATTATATGGACTTCAAAATTAGAAGGAATTCTTAAATACTCGTGAGTTTATTTGACATTGTGGTAGATATGTAAAATATTTTTTTTTAGTTTAATGAAGATACACAGTACTAATGTTATTATAACATATATCTTATTATAACTTATTTAACTTGTTTCATTAGTTTTAACTCAGGAGTAGAATATGTTAAATGGATTACTCCATAGTCTCCATAGTCTGTCTTTGCAGTGTTTCCTTAAATAGTTCTTTTGTAATTACATATATCAAACTATTTTTCAGTCACAATGATGCCATTCAGTGCCTTGCATACAACCCTGTGTCCCACCAGCTGACATCATGTGCTCTCAGTGACTTTGGTCTTTGGTCACCTGAACAGAAGAGTGTTCAGAAGCATAAGGTAAGTACTGCAGCCATATCAGTTATTATATTATAACATCCTTCATTCTAGTAGGTATACAGTACATGTCCTGTATGTAGCTATGTATTTTTACTGTATTTTTAATTATGATTATATTTTTGGAACAATCTTTCATGAAGCAGTAACGATACACAAAATATCCATTTATATGTATATACTGCACTGGTGCTAGAACCTCCCCACCCCTTGAAAAAAGGGAAGTGGGGTATTGATGATGAAATAAAGATACAGTACTGTAAGTCCAGTTTTCTGGTGGATTATTGAGAATTGTCCGTATTTTGTTGTAATGGTATTTAATGTTATTACGGTATGTCACTTACAGAGCACCAGTAGGATATGTTGCTGTGCTTGGACCAATGATGGTGTGTATATGGCCCTTGGATTGGCCAATGGCATTGTCTCTATCAGAAATAAGGTAATTAATTTTTGTCTTGTACTGCTGTTAAAATTCAGACTCAACATGATGTATGTATAGTATGGGTATAATATTATATAAAATAGGTTTTAAGGGTTCCATCAAAGCAGATCAAGCCAACCAAATATGGCAACCTGGTTTGTATAAGTACTTTGTATAAGTAATTATAGTTTATGTTCTGTGAGAAGCAGTGTCTGTATAGTATAAGATTGTATACAATGTTGATTATTACAGTTTTTAGTCCATTGAATTATTCATGAATAAGATATAGCATTGGTTAGCATAAGGTAATTTTGTCTTTTTTATCCTGTAGATGGGAGAAGAAAAGATGAGAATTGAACGACCTGGAGGTGTCAACTCTCCCATCTGGTCAATTGCTTGGAATCCAGCTAAGTATGTATAATACTGTAGTCAGTTGTGGTGTATCCATTGGCCTACTGATACCAATAAGGTACTTTATGTTGTCAAGGTGTTGGGAGGCTCAAGGAACTGTCTGACTTCATATTTCTCACCCAGAATCTTGAATACCAGTTGCATATCTTTTTGTTTCCTACAGTTGGAGTATCAGGCAAGCCACTGTTACACAAAACACACACTCATGAAAATATCAACATGTACGATTCATCAGAGCATTTTACTATAATGAACTAAAACAAATTTAAACTACAATTTCAGTAACAATATCATGTTACAGGAATTCTTTCACAGGCTATATGGAAAGTGAGGTTATTATTCTGAAAGTACTGTATTAACTGGTCTACTAATTGACTCAGTGATTGAAAAACAAAAAGCATAATAATAAGGTTGTATTTCAGTTATTTAGTCTTACATTTTCAATATGTTGTAAACCTTTGAAAATAGGTGTGTGTACGAATTTTTGTGTCTACAAATGAGAATAAGAACCAATCTTCAGTAAACAAAGTAAGAAAGATTCCCATTTGTTAATACAGTACTCAAGACCTTGTTAAAAGAGTTAATTTTTTTCAGAGATGAGCCTGTAGATGTACTGTGTATTGCTGACTGGGGACAAAACCTCTCTTTTTACACCCTCAGTGGAAAGCAGGTAATGTACAGTATGTTTTTATACAAGAATTCTTAAATATACCTTCTGATCACTGCATTTCAGTCATATTTCCTAATTGTACAGTACTGCAAATTTACTCTACTGCAAAGCATTTTGTTGCCAACTTTTAGATTTTGATATGTAAATGATGATTCTATAGCGTATTATATTCAGAACTGTGCGTTTTGTCTGTTTTTGCTTTCTGTTGCAGAAGAGACAGTCCATAATTATAATTGCCTGAAGGTGAACCTGACCATTTTTATTTGGGTAGGAATGAATGACCAGCAGCATTATTAGTGACACAGGATCACTTCTGTTAACAGGTTGGAAAAGAACGAGTTCTGGGCTTTGATCCTTGCTGTGTGAGCTACTTCAGCAAGGGAGAATACCTGCTGGTAGGAGGTTCAAGCAAGAGCTGTCTTCTCTATACCAAAGAGGGTGTAAAACTGGGAACCATTGGAGAACAATCATCATGGGTCTGGTGCTGTGCTGCTCGACCAGACTCCAACTTTGTGGTACACTGACCTCCTGCTTTATATTAAAACTAGTAGACTTTATATGTTTTTGTGCAATTCACAGAGAAAAGATTCAACTACACTATACCAAAAGATAATTATGTAAATTGTGTGATCATGTATCAGGATCAGAAAGTGACATTCATAGAATAGTACAGTATTGTAAAATTCTACAATTTCATGAAATTTATACTTTTTATGAATTTCAGGGTGAACAGTTTGTACTAGCCTTGTGAGCCATAATTGACATATACAGTTGTATGAAATTATTGTATTTTATAACCACTATACCTTAATTTGCTTGATGCTTACTTCTCCAAATGTTTGATATACACTTGTGATAATTAATGTTAACTTTCAGGCCATTGGATGCCAAGATGGAACAATTGCCTACTATCAACTTGTGTTCTCAACAGTACATGGGCTGTATAAGGAGCGTTATGCTTTCAGAGAGAACATGACAGATGTTATAATTCAGCATCTTATTACAGAACAGAAAGTCAGGATCAAATGCAGGGATCTTGTTAAAAAGATTGCCATTTATAAACATCGTTTAGCAGTAAGTACCTATGATAAGATAGCATATTTTTTGTGTGTGTAAATGGTAAGCTCTCAGAATGTAATGTTTTAAATTTGCTTTAAAGATGACCGGGATAACAAAAAATATTCAAAACCAGCATAAAATACTATATCCATTAGATATTTTGGAGGTAAGAGAGACAGAAAAGATTTGGGAATACATCACTAACTTGTAACCAAAATACATTGCTTCACTTTTCAACAGGTACAGTTGCCAGAGCGGATTATCATTTATGAACTGTACTCCCAGGAAGCTTCTGACATGCACTACCGTGTCAGGGAAAAGATAAACCAGCGTCTAGACTGTAACCTGCTTGTTGTTTGCACCAACCACATTGTTCTTTGTCAGGTACAAAGAATTTGATATTCTATATTCAGAAGTGTAATTGATTGATTGAGTATGATAGAGTGTAATTATGTTAGCCAGGAATGGGAAATTTCTAAACACATATTGAGTGTTAATTGTGGGCTTGAAAGAAGTGAATATGAGTTTGACTAATCTCTGAAAATCCTATTGTACCTTGCAACCATCAAGAAAATCTTGACAACAACTGTAGTTGCCTTAAGTTTGATCATTACTAAACTGATGCTGTACTGTATTACACAAATATACACTTATGACTATATCAGCAGGGGATCTGTCAATAGTTAATCAATCCAGTCGGTAGTAAGTTGAATGGAGTATAAAACTATATTATATTACAGGAGAAGCGTCTGCAGTGCCTGAATTTTGTAGGAAATAAGGAACGTGAATGGCAGATGGACTCTCTCATCCGATACATCAAGGTGGTGGGTGGACCGGCCAACAGAGAGGGACTGCTCCTTGGACTTAAAAATGGACAGGTACATAGACAATCAGGACTAATATAGCAGGACTGCCGAACATTAACTTTTCTTACAAGGAAATTTTTGATGTTGTGTAGCAAATTTTATCATCATCTGACATTAGTGTTCTCTGATTTTTCTTTTAGGTATTGAAGATTTTTCTGGACAATGCCTTCCCTGTTCCACTACTGAAGGTTCCATCTGCCATTCGCTGTTTAGATCTCAGCTCATCACGGCGGAAGCTGGCTGTGGTTGATGAACACAGCACACTTCTTGTTTATGATGTTAAGTCTTCAGAACTTATCTATCAGGCAAGTATTTTTATGTGATATCTTAAAATAATCTTTAAGTAGCATCACAGAAATTTCTTATACCAAAGTATTCTGTATTATATTGATCTTTTATACAGTACAGCATTAATGACATTTGTAATCTCCATTAGGAGCCAAATGCCAACAGTGTTGCATGGAACACCAGTTGTGAAGATATGCTGTGTTTCTCTGGAAGTAACACACTTAACATCAAGGCTTCAAACTTTCCTACGCATCAGCAAAAACTCCAGGTAATTCTTTATCTTTTCAATTAGGCCTAATATAGTTATATAAGAAAACTAGGTTGTTAAATTTGTTTTATTGATTTACAGAATCAGGTATGTTATGGGACTGTTATTGTTGCCCTACTATAAATGGTGTCAGCATTAATGTTATTAAGTCTATGAAACATAACACTTGTGGTGATGTGAGCCTTTCATTACTTTTATATTTATAGAAAAGTATAATTCCCAGTTAGAGATTCCACAGTTAGAGATTTAACAGAATCATCCAGCTGGTTTAATTGGTTTCTCTCTCAGGGGTTTGTGGTTGGCTTCAGTGGAAGTAAGATCTTCTGTCTTCATATCTACAGTATGTCCACCATTGAAGTGCCACAGTCTGCCCCAATGTACCAATACCTTGACAAAAAGATGTACAAGTAAGAATCTTTATTTTTTAGTCTTCCAGGACTGATATATAATCCAATTTAAGTTAAAAATTTCCTCTTTATTTGGTGGTTGATAATTTGTGCTCATGAAGGTGTTAAAGCTTCAACATTATGAATATATTATTAATATACAGGTATTATTAATAATTTCTTATTAATGCATTTTGTTGTTGCTTCCCAGGGAGGCTTATGAAATAGCATGCCTGGGTGTGACAGAGGGGGATTGGGAGGCTCTAGCTCGGGCTGCACTAGAGGGACTGGAATACAACATTGCTCGCAAGGCTTTCACTCGGACCAGGAACCTCACTCACCTTGAGCTGATACATTCCATCCAGGTGAGTAAAGTGAGCTGTTCCTTGGGCTAGGTGTTCTGTGAGCTAACAGAGTTCTTGGTTATCAAGAAAGGAATAAAAATGAAACCATAATATTAACTGTACAGTACAATGTTATTTAGCCATATTCCTGTAGGGTTTGTAATTACAGTACAGTACTTTGTGGTTTAAATTCAACTTTCCACTAACCTTCTTGTAAACTTGTGGTATATTTTTACTTTCTCGTATGTACATATTATTCTTGCCAGCATTTCCTTTTCATACCAGAAATAGAAACTGTATACAGAAACCTATGTAGAGTTCTGTATAATTAATGGTACAGTATACTCCTCATCCACTCTATAGGACCGGCGACACCAGGGTGAAGTGGATAACAACATCTTCCTTGCTGATATCAGGGCATACGAGGGAAAGTTCTCTGAGGCAGCCAAGTTGTACCGCAAAAGTGGACATGATCAGGCAGCTATGAATATGTACACGGATCTGAGGATGTTTGATTTGGCACAGGTACGGGTACAGTACTGCCTTGTGTAGAATTCCTATTTATTTAGTTCTTATCTGTTTCCATTTTAGAGGCATTATGCTATTCTTTAGAGAAATACCATTCTTCAGTAGATAATTATTATGTGTTGTTAGGCCTGTATATATTATATGTAAATGATTATTATTGACCACGATTGTTCTTTCTAATATATGCAGTAAAAATGAACAGTAAGATTGAATAAAGAGATTAACAGACCACTTTTAACTCTGGGAATAGGAGTATCTTGGATCAGATGAGAGTGTGGATCGGAAGCAACTGATCCGGAAGAAAGCAGACTGGGCACGCAACATCAATGAACCACGTGCTGCTGCTGAAATGTACTTGTCAGCTGGTGAAGTACACAAGGCTATAGACATCATGGGAGAGAATGGCTGGGAAGACATGTGAGTTTATTGTGGCTGTAGATATTATCATTTAAGAATTGCTTGATGGATGTTAAGTTTAAAATAAGACTAAAAGACAAATACACTGTAATGTTAATATGTGTTTTGAAATTTATAGTACAGGACTATATAGATTGTCATGTGTTATAGTTAATAGCACCAACACCACGTACAAAATGTAATCCATTTTTCCATAGTGCATAATACCTATCTATCTATCTATATCTATAGCTCTGACGCCTCGTTCCCTCCGGGAACTCCCCCGAAGGGGGTGGCCACGGCAGAAAAGTCTCCAGTCTTCTCTGTTCTCACACTCCCTCCTTACTTGTTCAATCCCTCCCCTCCCCCTCATGTTTCTCTCCTTTACATACTCTTCCACTCTGTTCTGCCATCTAACTGGTGGTCTGCCTCTCACACCACGTCCCACAACTTCACTTCCATACACCTTCTTTACAAACTCCTCACCTTGCATAATACCTATTATACTAAAACAAGAACAATAATTACGATAAGACCTTGAGCTCTCAGCTGAGGCCGGAGCTAAAAATTGTAGATGAATTACTGTGTCATGAATTACTATGAAATGGTTTCATTCACTATGAAAGTCTGTCACTATAATACTGTACTATATATACTCCAAAAGGTTGGTTGATGTAGGAAGGAAGACAGATAAAGCTGACCGACAAACCCTGAGTTTATGTGCCAGTCATCTGCGTCGTCTGGGTGCTCTCACACATGCTGCTGAAATGTACAAGTAAGTTCAAGTTTTCCCCATCTGTAAGGATTATAATGTTTTTAATCGTATTTCTATTATACTATAGTACTGTATCTTACCTATAATGTTTCTCAAGTAACCATGATTTGGAAGTACAGTAGTCTGAATGAATGTGAAAGAATTATTTGACTTCAAGCAACTGGACCCAGGCTGAAAGTAGGGTATTGGCATTGCATCAAGAAGAGAGAAAGAGATAGAGAGAAAGGACAGTAAGCACGACATAAAAAGAAGAAAATAAAAGAGAATTGAAGAGCCGAAAGGGACTAACTTGGGATAAAAGGACAGTATAGTACTTTTAGCATATACAGTACAGTATAGCATAGATGTAAAATATGTTGTATGCAATATGCTGTTTTTCTAATGAACTTCCATTTCATATAATTAGGAAAATGGGAGAAATTCAAAGTGTGATGGAGCTGTATGTGGAAGTGGAGGATTGGGATGAAGCATTTGTTTGGGCTGAAAAGCATCCTGAATATCGACAACTGGTCTATGTCCCTTATGCTACTTCATTGGCTGAGAAAGACAAGTTCCTTCAGGCACAGAAAGGTTAGAAAAAGAAGTAGCAAATGAATAGTTCAGTGAATAGTCTCCTAATAGTACAATTTTGTTTTCATAAGAATATTGTATTATACTGTAATAGGATACATACCTGTAATACATTTTACACTCTGTCTTCAGCTTTTCACAAGGCTGGAAAACCAGATGAAGCATTCAGGGTATTGGAACAACTGACAATGAATGCAGTAAATGAGAACCGTTTTGATGATGCTGGATACTACTTCTGGATGTTATCAATACAGTGCCTGGATATTGCAGCAGAAGAGTGAGTAATAAGCATTGTAGTTAGATTATGTATATTACTTTAGTTTTACTGTACTTTGCCATAGGCAATAATTTTTGTATTACTGTACACTATTTCACCTATCAGGTAGGACAATTTAACAAGTTTAAATGACAGTTCACCTGTGGCTTTGATGCTTAACATAAATTCTATGACAATGTCATGTAAGGAATTAACCCTGTAACAAATTAACTTGACATGATTTATCATATTCCTTACATGACATTGTCCTAAAATTATGTCAAGTGTCAAAGCCACAGGTGAACTGTCATTTACTTCTGTTAAACTGTCCTACCTGATGTGTGAAATGGTATAGTATTTAAGAAGTAAAACAGTTAATGTTCCATTGATTGGGCTATATGATATTTTCAAGATGTAAATGGAGACATAAATACTGTACTGTAGATAAATAAAAGATAAAATATGTCCTGTTTCTTGAGATAATATTAACAATAAGGGAATATTTATAATATTTAATTTAGTTACCCAGTACTGTAGATAAAAACGTTCAATTTTCTACAGGTTGTCATATTATTCGCTCTTCTATTGCTTTCAGTGAAAGAGAACATGAGCCTATGATGAAGAAATTTAAAGACTACCAGAGGAAAGCATCCATGTATTATGTGTATCACACAATCCAACGATATATGGTAAGATCCTAAGTAATCAGTTTCACCCACGTTTCACTTATACTGTACTATATTCCTCACTCATTAACCATTATTCTCTACTACTAATTAAAAAATGCTATAGCCTATTTATAGTTATGCAGTCATATTCTTTAGTAGATTTATCACTACCAGGTAGGATTTGATTTCAATGCATACAGCCAGTTTGATACATTCAATTTATTTTTTCAGTTTATATATTTTTATAGATATAACTGCCAACACTGACATATGCGTCGGAGACATGGACATGAAGTAGGGCTCATCAGTCTAGAGTAGGTGCTGTGGATATGAGTTACTTGAGAGATGCATGTGGACTGACAAGGTGGGATGGAGCAAGTAATGAGAGTGTATATGAGAGATGTGGTATGAGTGAGAAGGCAATTGGTATTGAGTGTGGAGTGGTTGAGAGAGTGAACATAATACACTGAGGTGGTTTGGACATGTAGAGAAAATGCAAGGTGATGAGTTTGTAAAGAAGGTGTATGGAAGTGAAGTTGTGGGACCTGGTGTGAGAAGCAGACCACCAGTAAGATGGCAGAACAGAGTGGAAGAGTAAGTGAAGGAGAGAAACATGAGTGGGAGAGGAGGGCTGGACCACCCCCTTGGGGGGAGTTCCCGGAGGGAGCGAGGCGTCAGAGCTATAAATAGATAGATAGATAGATAACTACTGTACAACATTGTCCTTTTTCTTCACAGGATGAACCTTTCACTTCATACATGCCTGAGGCACTCTTTAACATCTCAAGGTTCATGATGCATGAACTAATGACTGCTCACCCTACAGGCATCTCTAAATTGTATCCTTTATATTGATGGCTTAAGTTGTGTGTTCTGAACTGTAGGAAAGAGTGTACACGGAACAGTGATGACAAGGTATTGACAAAATCTAGTTAGTGTTTCAGAATCCACATTATCTTTGGGATCTTGTTTATTTTGCTAATGATCTCCTATAATTTTTCCTGGACAACAATTATGTAAACATTGAGAAATACACAGCTGGTACGGACACATGGAATGGATGGAGGATGACTGGATAGCCAAGGGAGTTTAAATAATTTAAAAATGATGATAAGAGATGGGAAAGTAGAGAAGTGTCCAGGAAAATAGGTAGAAAGGAGTAAAGGAGGGACTGAGAGAATAAAGTAAGTAGAGATAAAGTTTCCCTGAGGCTGTTATTTCATGGTCATCCCCCCTTTTAGGAAGATTTTAGGAGAAAGCAAACTCCAGTATTATTGATTGATTGATGAACTAGTATACAGTGTTCAAATATTGCTGTGTTATTGAAAATTCTTAACTTATCTACAGTTCTTCCATGTATACTCTCTCAAAACAAGCAAGAAATCTTGAAGCATTTAAACTTGCTCGCTATGTATTGGACAAGTTGCAAACTCTGCGCATACCTCCAAGATTTCAGGTACGCTACCATTGCTTTCAAGTACAGCTTAGATGATAGATCTCTCAATTTTATTACTGTACTCTATTATTTGTCCCTTCTAGTAATGCCATAGCTGAAAAAATAAATCTTCTTGTCAAGCAAAAGGTGATCACATTGGTAAATCATTCTATCTACAATATACAGTACACATTCCTCTTATTTGTAGATTGCTAAACCTTGCCATAACCAATACTTGCCATTCTTCATATGCACTCCATTTCAAACTCCTTCATGACATTCTACCATAATCATTCTTTCTCTCACTTGTTGGGCATTACTAGTATGTGCATAATATAATAGAGTATCATGTTTTGTACTGTATTTTTTTTTTTTTTTTTTTTTTTTTTTTTATAGAAAAGACTACTGTATAGATAGTACACTATTATTAAATTGTACTTACCGTTTCGACTAACTAGTTGTATATGTTTGCAGGAGGACGTAGAATTAGCTGCTCTGAAGATCCGAGCAAAGCCATTCCATGACAATGAAGAGCAACAACCCCTTTGCTACCGCTGTTCTACCACCAACCCACTCGTCAACAACAGTGGCAACCAATGTGTCAATTGTGCACATCCCTTTGTATACTCCTTTGTCTCCTTTGGTTAGTACAGTAAGGTGTATGGGAGGGATCTTACTAAGAAATTAATTGAAGTAATAGAGAGTGAGGTTGGCATGAAGCAAGGTACTGTAGATGCAGGAGTAGAGGATGTTTGCACTAGATCATGGGACTATTTGTTTATAAGTTTGTTTTATATTTGACTCCCAAGTGATAAAAGGCAGTACTGTACATGTAAATCTGATACCAATCATGGATATTTTGGAACTCATTTACTCAAGAATAGATATGGACAGCTTATTTATTCACTACCATGTTCAGTCGCCAGCACTGCCGCGTGGTACAGGGGCTCACATTTTAAGATTCTTAACTGATTCAGTTCCTTATGCAACAAAGTTCACTTCATGTGCTATTGTATCAAGGATACTCTATGTCATACACATAGATTGTTTCAAACTTAATTGATAATCACTAGTGCTACATCTATGAATATGTGTGAGCCCTTGTACCACTCAGCAGTGCTGACGAGTGTACCCAACCTTTCACAACTTCATTGACTTTCCCAGTTTGTCCAAAACAGTTTAAAAACAGAACATACATTCAGCTATAACCAGAACTTTACACAGAAATGCAGTGACATAACATTTTTCTCATGATTCCATTATATGGAATGTGTATTGTACATTTACAGTACTATACTGTACATTATATCTTTCTTCCAGAAATTCTACCTGTAGTTGAATTTGTACTGGAAGAAGAGATCACAGATGAGGAAGCCATTCACCTCATTCAGCAGTCTGGTGGAGGAGGGATGAAGGACAGTGAAGAAGGTGAAGGTGAAGATGAGGGTGGTGAAGGAGGCCACTGGCGTCAGTCAGACACAGGGGCTGCCCAGGCTCTCACCCTTGATAGTTCACCCTCACAGTCACCCTCACACTCAAATCAGGATCCCTTCACTGCAAACCTTATGAATTTCTACGTAAGTCATCTTCAGGCACAGCATTTGGAAGTATTGGAATTTTTTTATTGTTGTTAATGATGAGATAAGGTCATGTTAGGAGTTATATACAGTCTAGTATCTTCCTGATGGTATGGGAAGGAAATATGTTGTAAATGAGCCAGAGAATAAAAACTCAGAGTTGGGAGAGGATGACAGTAAAAAGTAAGCTACTGTACTGTACTGTATATAATTATAAATTTATCTTGTGATAACAGAACTTTATGCAAACTTAAAGAAATGCTTAAAGAGAACTAGTGACAAAATTGGAAGAGTATGTAAGAGGAATGGGTGAGAGGATATGTGGGAAATATAGCTCTGACATCTCGTTCCCTCCGGGAACTCCCGCCAAAAGGGAGTGGCCACGGCAGAAGAGCCTCCAGTACTCCCTCCTCACTTGCTCCATCACCCCTCACACTTCTCTCTCTCACATACTCTTCCACTGTTCTGTCATCTAACCGATGGTCTGCCTCTCACACCAGGTCCCACAACTTCTCTATCATACACCTTTACAAACTCCACACCTTGCATTCTCTCCACATATCCAAACCACCTCAGTGTATTAATTATGCTTCACCCTCTCAATGACTCCACACCATTTGCCTTCTCACTCATACCACATCTCTCATACACACTCTCCTTACTTTCTCCATCCTACCTGGTAAGTCCGCATACTCCTCTCAGATAACTCATTTCCACATCACCTATTCTAGACTGGTGAGGCCAACTCCATGTCCATGTCTCCGACACATATGTCAGCATTGGCAGGATTATACTATTTCTCATTCCCTCTTTCACTTCCATACTCACACTTCTCCCCTTCATTACCTAGTTATCCTATGACCTGCCTACCACTCACTGCTCTCTCCCTGATTTTTCCTTCCATACTTACATGTTTACACAAAACTGTTCCCAAATACTTGAATTCCCTCACCTCCTCCATCCTCTCACCCCCTAAAGTTATCTCACATTCCATCCCAGTTGACATAGCCACTCTGTAGGGTGTAGCAAAGTCAATTACTTTTGTTTAGAGAAATAACCTGACTTATCAATATAATGGCAGAGGAAACATATAGGGAAGGCTGCTGAATGCAGTAAAGGGTTTCTGAAATAATAGTGTTGCATGTGTGAGAATAAATGGAGAAACTAGTACAAACTGGTTTCAGATTTTTTTTTTTTTTTTAAGTATTAATAAGGTACATGTGTATGTGAATGTCGCTGTAATAAAGTAAGTGTGGGTAAAAGCAAGTTGATAATAGTGGAGAGGGAAGAAGAGTCACTATATAGGTAATGTATAAGTAAATGATACTAACCTTAAAATTATTAGGAAAAAATAGTGCCTGATGTGTCTAATAGTCTGACATATGTCTCATTACTAAACAACATCTACAAATGAACCTTATAATGAATGCTATGAACTAATTGGTAACCCAAAGTCTTTGTCTTATAGGGAGGGTCTGAATATCAACCAGTGGTGGTGGGGCGTGCAGCTCTAGCAGCCATGGAACCTCACGATGTCATTATTTGTCGATGGCCACATCCCCTAAAATGCCAGTACTACAAAAACTTTATGCCAGATGTTCCTATCACTCACTGCAAACATTGTAACAAGGTTTGTGCTTATTAGCTACTAAAATTGGTGCTGGAAAGGGTTGTCTTTATGAATTGGCACTGACACAATTGAAACAGCATAAAAAAGACAGGCAATGCCATTCCCTGCTATCTTCCCTGAAAACTAGATTCATTAAAATTTTGGCCTGTCCTTTTATGTCAGATATGAGTTTTAAAAATTAACTTGTATATTAGGTCTTATTGAATATTTCATTTAGTAACTGGAGCAGTATGAAATAGTATTTTTGTGTCATAGTATTATACTTTATACAAATATTATAGTACCAATTATGTTGATTTTATAATATAGTGACTGACTCAGTTGAATATTCCTGACAGATGTTCCACACAGATGACTACACCCTGCAGGTCCTCCAGAAAGGCCATTGTCCATTCTGTCGCACACCTGCAAGTGATGCTCCTGACACCGCTGAGTGAACTGGGTACTTACTTTCCATCCATCACTGTAAAATGCTGCAGTTCACTCACCCTCCATCACAATGTACAAAACTGTTGTAATGAAAGTAAGATTTAGGTTACAGTACAATAGTAGACCCAATTAACCCATTCATGTACTGTACCTGTGATGGAATTGGTCATCATCAGGTTCAGAAATTCAGACATACCATTGATAACACTTCAGCAAGAGTTGCATGACACAGTCAGAATTTACAAACATCCTATGACATGTAAGGGTTAAGCTAGGTGTGACAACATCATTGAATTTAGTACAACATCTTATTCACAAATGATGTGCTTATAGTAGTAACATTTGAGGTTGTATGGCTTTATCTAAACTTCTAATGACTTTGAGGCAAATTTATAAAAGTTCAGTCTATGTATTCAATATGTACTTGTGGCACAATACTTTTATGTTGTTGTAGTTCCCCAGCCTGTCTGGCCTAGCAGTCCCGAGTCTGGTTGACCGAAGCCGCACAGTGAGATCTGTTTCTTTGAAGGCAACTGATGAGGGGACTGCTGGTTCATGGGTATGTACCCCTGAGCCAACATTCCCACCGTCTGTAGTCTTCCTTGTTGTGCCACCCAATCGGGAGATCTCGTCAGCTACCCAGGAAGAAGGAGAAATAGCAAGAGAGACAGACAGAACAGGCCAGGGTGTGGTAGAGAATGCCAAATTCCTCATTTCTGGATAGAACCAGCCCTCACCATTGGGAAGGGGTGATAGAGAGGTAGGACAGCAAGTACGAAGGAAAGAAAAGGAACGGAGGGATAGTTGAAGAACTGAACAGTATTGGCTGGGTCTGAAGGGACACCATAACCCTTAAAGTACTGCCCACGTCACTGTAGGCAATACTTCCCTTATGGGGATACTTTTATGTAATATATGATACTGTACTGTGCAGTCATGGTAAAAAATAATCATCCATATAGAGGTAACTCAAGAGTTTGACAGCTTCCCAGGGCTAAAATAAAGATTGTTGTAGGATCAGGTCACTTTCTAGTGGATTTGACAAGATCTGCCCACATAGATTAAAAATCCACGTGAGGTGTACTGCAACTTGAGGCCCCTTTACGGCTGTGTAGACCACCAGCACATGGGGTGCATTATCCCTTTACACGCAGCAGTCTAAACTCCCTCCCCTTTATGGTTCCTTCAGGACTGGTCTCATGGAAGGTGCAGCCCAACTTGCAGTTCTTGTGGTACGGTAATGTGAACTTGGGCCCATAGCACTGGCTGTGGGATCAAAGACCTTCCTCCAATCTCCTTGGCAGTCGGAGGCCCCCAGACTCCCTGGTCCAGTAAACTCTGGTCCCATTTCCCTGGGATGTGCTTCAGTAGCCCAGGCATATAGAGCCAGCCCCTCCTTTGTTTTATCACTGCGACCAGAGCGTACTGGGGGTCTGTGGGGTGGGAGGCCATTCTGCCCTGGTAGAACTTCAACAACAACAACAATAGCAACAGCTTTCCTCTGTTCCTTAGCTTTTCAAAATGTAGATTTAGTACCATCTTTTAATTTACTACAAGCAGTTATGCACTACTTAAAATAATAACATCATGTGTGACCGTGAAAATATTAGACAGCAATTAGTTTGAGTTACCCACATGTGGATGATTATTATTGACCCCGATATCTACATATCTACCAATACTGTACATACATTGGTGTACAGCATTTAATAAATAATTATGATTTTAATACCAAAGAACAAACCTAGTATGGTACATTACGAGTAAAGTATACTGTACCTTTAGCTAGAGGATAAGAATGGAGAATCTTTTATTGAGTGTGATATAAAGCATCCAAAGGGAAAAGTTTCACTTGATCCGTCCATTTTAAATGTAGAATACACATGAAGATAAATTTCTAGTTAAGATTATAAGATAATAATATATGTATATCATTTATGGCAGAAATAATAGGTAACAAATATAACACAATATATAACCAAGGGAAATTGAGAATTACTGGATTTTTGAACTGGACAATTCTCTTTTCTTACAGAAAGCAGTAGCACAAAGCTATAATAAGTGTAATTTTAGTGATAGTAGTTAAAAGAAGTGAATGATGGTAAAATGATACGAGGAGATCAGTTTAATAATGAAATATTGTACAGTATGAAGTGGCAGACAGATGGAACTCATTCCATCATTGCTAACATAGGTTCTTAGAAAAGTGGGCTGTAGAGGACAACTTTTTTCACCACATAGGCTACTTATGAAGAGGATACGTAACAAAGTAAATCATCTTACCATCGGGTCCATTCAACTCGACCAAATATAACTCGGCATTCTCCAGATTCTCATATTTTATTTCTAGGTAGAAAATGATCAGTTGGCTAGTCATTTTGAATTTCAATGAAAAAATGTTGCACCCCCAGATATACAGGTACTGTAGTTGCTGGATGCATACAGTTTACACTTTAAATTTCCTGTATTTCACTGTTTCTTGTCTTATTTTATTAACTACAGTACGGTATGTACTACATGCATAGATAGCCCTAAAACCATTGAGATTAATCAAAGTTTTCCCATAAACAACTTATTAAACACAAGATACATTACACAGTCAGTGCAATTATTGAGGGCCTTCTGTGCTCATAACTGAAATGCAATTATTCTAGTCATATTATAGGATAGGTCAATATTTCTTTGTTTTCCAGGCAATCTGATCACAAAGATTACTTACTGTATTTAATCGTGTTTTTTGTGTGCTTTACACTTTGAAAAAATCAAAATGAGTAACTGTGCACTGTACAAAATTACTCTGCAAATTACTCAGTCCTAGATATACAGTTACAGACATGAAAGAGACACACTTATCAAGCATAGAATAGAAAACACTTCTAAACACATATATTTATTTTGAATGTCTCATCCTACCCTATGCTCAATGAGGGGCTCCGTTTCATGTGTTTGTTCCATATGTCCACAACTGTACTTTGAATTTGTTTAACATTTTCCATTGCTTGTTGTCTGAGATAAAGTCAATGTATACATTACACTTGTCACTTGGGTAACCATCAGGTACCAGATGTGAATGTAGTTTCTATTTTCCTGTTAAATGTATCCTGAAAATCCTAGTGAATATTGTCTTAAAGTTAGTTTCTATATTATCATATGTATTGTGCTTTTATAACTTATCTAGTCAAAATATTATTCATTAATATGCCTTCGATCCTGTGATTTGGTGCCATATGTAATTAGAATGAGGAAGGGCCTCATAGTCAATCATACTGTAGTACATCTCAGGTGCAGATCTAGTCCATCCATTATTGATGTTGTAAAGTGTATTTTCAAAGATGTAATGACCAAATATTGTAAGCAGAAAAAATTATAAAATTTAAATGTATGTTTATATACAGTACTCCAAAAAGAATAAAAAAAAATGTGTGTGATTTACATTTGTATCGATGCAGTGCCTCGTGATAAGGTAATATACTGTACAGTCATGTGCTACACCAAGTACTGTATAGATTATTGCCTCAGTTTAGTAAAGATAACTTTATTGTGTAATTTATTAATTCACTTTTCTCTATCTTTGCCTTTATTTCTACTGCATTTTCCCTTTCATTCGCTAACAAAACTTGCAGCAACGAGAAACTTTTACCGTAATTCTATTTCAGTACATATGCAATTTGTAAATAACATAACATTACCGCACTGGGGTATTATCATGGAGGTATAATCTAAGATTATACCTCCATGGGTATTTTTCTTTTCCAACGGGACACACTATAGGCCATGGAGGTACAGTATAATCTAAGAGGAGGCGGCATGAGCCGCTCGTCCTGTACACCCAAAGTGAAGCAAGGGGCGGAGCCTATTACCCTACCCCCCATTGACTCAAAACATTGCCTCGCCCGCCTTACTCCCATTATAATTATGGTCTTATTTTCTCATATATCCTATAATCATAGCCAGAAAGAGACTTGAATTTGTTCCATATATGATAACTACATAAAATTATCCAATTCTGTATATTATCAAAAGTACTTAAACCCATTAAATATCGCTGTTTCCAGCTAGAGCATTACCTCTTCTCGCAAACTTTTCCTAGGAGTATGAATGAAAGAATGAATGAATAGTTTATTTTATGCAAAAAGTATAGTAAACGAGAAGGTGATAGCTTACACACCAACCCACAGACCGTATTATAACGTTACAGAGAAATAACAACAAGTAGAGATGACCACACGTGAATCTGGTATGCCTCGCCACTTACGAGATACCTACAACAGGAAGGAAAGTGAGCAAAAGTTATAGTTTGTTGACAAGCAGATAGTAATAATATTTTACTGTCTGCCTGTCAACAAACTACATCTTTTTTCACTTAAATTTCCTTGCGTTGTAGCCACCTCAGTGTGCTGTGAAGATGTGTGATCTGCATTGAAAATGTAGCCTACATAGTGTAGTGAAGATGTGTATAATGTAGTGAAGATATGTAATAAGGTAGTGAAGATGTGGTGTGTTGTGATGATGTGTATAATTAAGGTAATGGAGATGTGTGTGTAGTGAAGAAGTGTATAGTGTACTGAAGATGTGAATAGGGTAGTGAAGATGTGTATATGGTAGGCCTACTGGAGATATGTGATGTGTAGTGTAACACCCAGAACTGTCATGTAATTGAGTTGACACTCAGGTGTGTTGTCTTGTATCAAACACATTTTACCACTTATAAGCCACATGGAATCTTACCATGATGGCTGTATGTTACTACATAAAGTGTGTCATCACTTCCTCAGTTTCAGTTCACTCTGATTTACACAGAAACATTAATTTTACTCATCAGTCCCAGGCAGTAATTTCACAATTATAAACACTCTTTCCGCACATTGGCTTAACTTAGACTACGGTTGCACTAAACTTGCACCTAAATTCTCAACAACCAAATAGTCTACATAGTAAACACAATTATAAATTAAATATCTTTAAAACATTATGAAATATGCTAAAACATTCATAATACAATATCTCAACACTCGAGTTATCCTTCAGGCCAACCCTAACTTAGGCACAAATAGGTCCCCCCATGGAGCCAGTTTATCTTTTATAACCCTGTCAATGCTATATATACGTCAGGTTATACATTAATAGTTAATATCACAACACTATAATAGCCTTGGCTTTACAGTTTTTGTGTGTACAGTATTAATATTCTACAGGACATGGGTACGTGTCGCGGTGTGCGAGGCAGGTGATGAAATTCACTTCGTTGATTTGTCAATTTCTGTCGTATATTTTTCTATATGACTTTCTTAACATACATATGAAATGTAGTAGAAAGACTCCTGTCTCTCTGGGTACACCCATATGCTGAACACGCCAGCATTATCTTAAACAATGGCAAAGAATGTTGGTGAAATTGATGGTCCGACATGATCAGCTGTTCAATGTTTTGAGCAATGACATTGGTTTTGAGTCAATGGGGGGTAGGGAGGACAGCCGACCAATAGAAAATTGGCTTCACCTCTGTGACGTCATGCCGCCTCCTCTTAGATTATACCTCCATGATACCTCCATGCTATAGGCATGTTAATCAGTGTTGCCAAATCTACTTGACGAAATATCCCTAACTTCACCTTTAGAATTAACCTTTTTACCTCAATAATTCCCTATTTACTCTTGAACATTGACTGTCAGTTGAGTATTTCGTCTGATAGAAATTTCATTATTTACTCATAAACAATCTTTATACAATTTCCCTGTATGGACTTCAAAATTCACTAAAAAGTATAGAAATGTTCGGACACCTGGCAACACTGATGATAATGGCTCAATAATGATCTAACATACCGAACTGTCTTTACATTAACCAATATATAACTCCAATTGAATATGGTTTTATCTAAAATTGTGTTTGATAAAGCTGTATGCAATTCAATTAAGCAAACAATTGTCTAGTTACGCAGTTATAATTATACATATTATATACTAAGTTCGTACATCCCTCAAGATGTACTAATATTTGTTTATTATTGGCAACGACAACGTTTGAGTGTTTGGTTTAAGTTTCTTGTATGAATTGAACTTACTGTGTTACCTCTGTCTAATATTTTCCGTCATGCCTACCTGGAATCAAATTCAGCAGCAACTTAGACATCCAAATAATCCAGTTGTCTTTTTTGACATAACAGTTGGACAGACGGTAAGTATTTCGGGTAAATATTGAAAGAATTACCGTTATTGCGTATGGTTTTTCTACCTTCATTACCCACTAATTTAGACCATTCTAAGACTATTTACTTCTATGACATTTCCTCCGCAAATGCCCCATTTCCATTCAAATTAGCCTGACCTTACCTAACCTGGGCAAACTACCGGGAAATTACTGTGGTAAAGTACAGAAAATGACCAGGGCAAAATATTGGGACCTAGCCGGATCTGGCAACACTGCTAACGTAACGTTACAAAACTAATTCTGTCATTAAATACCAGTATTTCACAGTATAATCCAAATAATTCAAACTATTGGTATTTCTGCATAAAAGGTCCACGTGTCAAACATTTACAATTTGTGTATATTTCACAAGGGAACAATGTAATATGTTCATGTGTAATGAATTTATGAGGAGGTTGCACTTAGTTTTGGTATAATAGCATATAGAAAATTTCAGCTCTCCAGAGCCTAAGTTCAGTGTTTTCCTGCCATTGTAAACATTGGACAGTCCCGGTAGTCTGCCCAGGTTAGGTCCCGGTAGTCTGCCCAGGTTAGGTCCCAGTAGTTTACCCACGTTAGGTCCCGGTAGTCTGCCCATGTTAGGTCCCGGTAGTCTGCCCAGGTTAGGTCCCAGTAGTCTGCCCAGGTTACGGTAGGTCCCGTTAGTCTGCCCATGTTAGGTCCTGGTAGTCTACCAGGTTAGGTCCCGTAAGTCTGCCTTGGTCCTGGTTTGGTTAGGTTATGTCAAGTAATGGTAAAAAAAAAGTTATCTCCTCACAATATTATGGGCAACAATCAATAGAACAAGTAAAAATATGCATGAAAATGTATAAAATGTGGGAACAATCTAGGTCAGTGGTTCTTAACCCCTGGGTCGCGACCCAAATTTGGGTCGCCAAGGGTTTGTAAAAAATAATTATTATTTTCCCATAAGTAATATATTATGATTATATACTGTAAGTAGAATTCATAATGCAATATTATAGGATTCTAAGAAGACCATGATTAAAGAAAGACTCAAAATCAGAAAATTTACTTTGATTTTTTTTTTCCACAGGGGTAAATCATTGTCTAATTATCCATTTTAATTTTATAGCAAGTATATGTTATTTGTTTATTTTCTTACGAATCACTGTTATTCAGATGTGCTACTTGTATTAATATATACCCCAGCATGTAATTTTGTTTCTGTAACACATTTTTAGCAGCATAATCATACATAGAAAGACAATTTATATGGGGGCTTGGGTCGCCATGGTTGATTTGGGCAAGATTTTGGGTCGCTGTCAAAAAAGGTTAAGAACCACTAATCTAGGTGGATCTCTTATGCAGAATTACCTTTGTGGGACACTTTTCTTCTATGGCATTATCTTTGGAACTGCCCAATTTCCAAGATGGGACATTTTGAAATTAGCCTGACCTTACATGTCAGAGCTATAGATAGGCGTCAGAGCTATAGATACATGTCCTTACCTAACCTAGACCACAGCAAACTACCAGGACCTAACCTATGCAAGCTACCAGGAAATAACTGGTAAAGTACCAGGACCTGACCTGGGCATAGTACTGGGACCTAGCTGGATCTGGCAACACTGCTACAAAATGGCAATAGTCTAGATAAATACCCATTCGTGGTGTTGACGATGGTGTAGTACTCATGGTTCTATTTAACCTACATGGTAGTACTAGTATGACAGCTCCATAGACAGAGCTGTCATGCCAGTACCATGCCCACCGTATACACCATAAATGTTCTTGAATGTGGTCCTTAATGTTATGCCTAGGATGTAATATTGTTAGCCTGTACCATATACAGTACTGTATATATACAGTATAATTATGGTAATAATTAATAAGAGTCACAGAAAAGGAAATTATTTATCAATTTCCTTCATATTTTGGTTGTTGGTGGTTTGCTATATGAAGTAATTTCTCAGTGTGACAGTATAATTTGACTAAGTTTGATTGGGTCCCAGTAGTTGGTCCCAGTCCAGATTAGGCCCCGGTAGTTTATCCTGGTCCAGATGAGGTTAAGTCAGGTAAAGTCAGACTAACTCTAAAACATATAAGTAATAAATTATGTCATTTACTTGTTTTACCACTCAATTCAGCCTCTTGGGAGGAATCAAACATGGTTAAAAATGCACTGTTACACTTATAATTATATCGCCATTAAAAAACAGGGAAAAATGGATTATCCAAAAAAAGAGTTGGGAAAAAATTATGTTTTCTATTTCTGTGACACTTCTTAATAATTTACCAAATTAATAGTACCCTGAAGGTACAGTAATTAAAAAATAGTGTATATCAATTATGTTTCAGGAAATTGGAAGAATGATCATGGAATTGTATTCTGATGTGTGTCCGAAAACAAGCGAGAATTTCCGTCAGTTCTGCACAGGGGAATATCGCAAGGATGGAGTGCCCATTGGTTACAAGGGTGCATGCTTTCATCGTGTCATCAAAGACTTCATGATCCAGGGTGGTGATTTTGTTAGGGTATGTACAGTATTGAGATTTACATGTCATGGTTGGGGTTTCCTGGTATAATTCATTTTCAACCTCACTAACTATTAAACATGCATGGATATAATTTTGGACTTCTCTCACTGGTTTGATCTCGAAGGTGAAGACAATTTATACTTACCATTTAGTGTATCCCATGTGTTCCACAGGCTCCATGTGATGCATAGTGTATACTAAGACATAAGGATTAGGTGAAGAAAAATTTCTCCCTCATCAGTGGTGAACAGACAGAATATAATTCAATTCATCCTCTGTTTGTTTACCACTGAAGAGTGTCACAGTAGTTGTTGAAAGTGTTTGGTAATACAGTACTGTACTGTACTGTACATCCTTTTGTCTGCCATTGTGGTGTTTTCATCACTTCACCGTCGTTCACTTCTTTGTGAGTACTGTACTGTACTCCTCTAGCAGAAGGGTTAGACTGAAATATTTTTCTTTAATATTTTCTACAAATTATTGGTATACTGTATTTTGATCTGAGACATACAGTATCATAGTTAATGATAGTTCATGATTTTTTCAGGGAGATGGAACTGGCACACAGAGCATATATGGACCAAGCTTTCCAGATGAAAATTTTGCACTCAAGCATGATGGTCCAGGATTGTTATCACTGGTAAGGTTTACTACAATTACAGATTTCTTCTTATGGCTACTCAATCTTAGAATTTGTATTATAATAATTAAAAAAAAAACATATTCATTGTAGTAAATTAAGTTGCAAATTCCTGGGCTCTTTTGTAGTTTGCTTTTTGGACATAGATATTCATGGAAAAATTATTGTTGTCCCATATTACATAAAATTTTATGTTCTCATCAATGTGCTGCAACTTATCTTGTGTCAAACAGTTTTTTAATAATCTACAGCAAATAAGTTGTATCATCTTTATTAAATTCCATATGTGGTAATTTACAGGCAAACAGTGGGAAGGACACCAATGGGTGCCAGTTCTTCATCACCTGTGCCAAGTGTGATTTCCTTGATGGTAAGCATGTGGTGTTTGGCCGAGTGATAGAGGGACTGCTGGTAATGCGTAAGATTGAAAGTGTGCCCACCGGACCAAATAACAAACCCAAAATTCCAGTGCTCATTTCTCAGTGTGGACAGATGTGATTTTTCACCTAATATTCTACAGTAAGTTCCTTAGCTTGTGTGTGAATGCTAAGTACCATTTGAGGAGGAACCATTCTTGGCAATATTTTCCTATAGTTTCCTCATTATACACAGGACCATTCTGTGATAAGTATTTACACACGGTACTGCAGTATAAAAGTCTCCTCATATGGTATGTGTCATAATGATTACATTCTATGTATGTACGGTTAATGTCATGCAAATTTTCATAGTGATACCTGGATAAGTGAATGTATAATTTTATTTGTTGTACAAGTCATGTACAGTATATTGTACCCCATTAAAATATAAAATCAGTGATTCATATAAAGTTTATATAAAAGGTATCTGTCTGTTGGCATCTTGTAAACTTTCCAGTTTGGTTGAAAAGGGCCACTTCTATGCAGTAGATGTCTCTGGGAAACATTACCGGTATGTTTTCTGAGTTCCGATTTTCCCCATTATTTTAGTTGCTGTGGTGAATTTATTACAGTACTGGCCAATTACATGGCGAGAGTAGGAACCAGCCAAGACAGGGTGCAGGGAGGGTGTAGTGCACTTGATACTGTAACATGTTTGAATACCTACTCTGGCGTCAACGTCCCCTGTCAGGAGAGCTGGTTGATTAAGTCTGTGAAGTGAGTCAGGTGGCTGTTTTATTGCAGTTTCAGAATTATTTTTAGTATAGTAAGTATAAGACTGTATGATATTTATTATTCATTTCATTATTTTTTATTAAAGTGGTTGGTATATTGTACCCAGTTTAGTTACTGTATTTCATTATGGCTGGACCAATAGATGACTTCTACAGATGTTCCTCTTTCCCATTCAATTAGGCTTATGAATTGTCCAACTGACTGCATAATTTCTTTTATATCTTTTCTGTGTGATATGAATACTAGAATAAGTTTTCTCTTTGTATTAAAGTTTATCGATAATAAAATTATACATTCACAACATCCTATTGTATTCTGTAGATAAGAATATATGATGCTTTGCTCAGTGGCAGTATCGTAACCAATGAGGTTAAGAGGTGCGGCCATTGCGCAATGATCACCATCTAAACTTGGTAAGTTTTTAAAGCACTGCAGTGACCTATCCCTCCACAAATAAAATAAAGTGGGATACAAGACACAAAAGAGGGGCAAGAAAGGGAGTTTTTGGTGGTCAGAGTGAAAGATACAGTAGAGAAGAAAAGGAAGGCATAAAGGAGAATACTGCAGAGAAAGTGGAAGTGAGAATACAATGTATGTAAGAAACAAGTGAAGCGAATGATGAGTAAGAGTGAGGGGAGAGTGAATGGGGAATTTGGTAGGGAACTATGCGAGAAGTTTAGCGAAAACAAGACATTATTCTGGAAGGAGGTTAAAATAGAAAAAGGAAAGTCTGGTAGAGTAAGAATGAAGAGAGGATGGAGAGTAACTGTGAGGAAGTGATAAGTGTGGAAGAAACGTTTTGGTTGTTTGATGAATGAGGGAACGGTGATATGCATGGGGATGGAGGTACTGGTACTAAATGTGAGATAACTCTTTGGGGTGAGATGGTGGAGGAGGTGAAGAAGTTTATTAATAAGTACCTGGGAACAGTTCTGTGAAAACATGGACATATGGAAAGAAAAATTAGGGAGAGCAGTGAGATATATCGCTTGGCCTTGGATCATATGTTCACTGCATGGGGAAAATTATGAAGGGTAGAAGTGTAAGTATGGAAGTGAGAAAGGGACTACGAAATAGTATAATCCTACCAACACTGACATATGCGTCGGAGACACGGATATGGAGTAGGGCTCGCCAGTCTAGAATAGGTGCAGTGGAAATATGTTACTTGAGAGGAGCATGTGGACTTACAAAGTGGGATGGAGAAAGTAATGACAGTGTGTATGAGAGATGTGGTATGAATGAGAAGGTATTGAGGGTGGAGCGGTTGAGAGAGTAAAGCGTAATACATGAGGTGGTTTGGTCATGTGGAGAGAATGAAAGACATGGAGTTTGCAAAGAAGTATGGAAGTGAAGTTGTGGGACCTGGTGTGAGACATACCTCCTGTTAGATGCAGGGCAGAGTGGAAGAGTATGTAAGGGAGAGAAACGTGAGGGGTAGAGTATTAAACCCTATAGGGATTAATCATATAAGGAGGGAGTGTTGGAACAGGGATAACTGGAGACACTTCTGCCGTGGCCATCCCTTAGGGGGGAGTTCCCAGCAGGAACTAGGCGTCAACTGAGCCAAGGTCCTTATTACTTAATTAATAGGAAAGGCCTTGAGCTGAGCTATATATAGATAGAAAGAAGTATAAGATAGATTGGGTATTGGGAATTTGATTATCGTTTTGTAGAAACCTGGTTGGTTTACTTGTATAGTAGTTACAGTTATCAGTTAAATTTCAGTGAAAAAAAATTATAGTATTGCTTGAATAAGTAGGTAACAAAATCTTTTCTGGGGACATTTTTACTGTAAAAAGCTATGGTAGGTGGCTTACATGGGAAGAAGGATGGGGATGGAGAAGTAATGGTACCAATCTATTGAGATAATGAGAAATTTAATATATGTGCTCTCACGTGTGTGTACTGTACATCTCAGACCCTCCTATGGCTTGTGGCTACATTTGATGTAGGAATATTTTGTCAGGATCGCTTCTGGTTATTACCTTCGACGTAGGAATAATTTGTCCACGTTATTACCTCGGTTTAATTTCCCAGAAATTTCGTTATATTCACATCAACGAGAGATGCATTGATCATATAGATAACACAAATCGACCTGCAGTATCAAACATGTTGTAAAAAAAGAGAAGTAAAGATTATACTTAATTTTAAACCCGAGCGCGAACATTACGTCCCACTAATATCTTATCAGCCTACCATCTCGAGAGTTCCCAGCGGTATGGTGGTGACTGGTGAGTACTTGCAGCCCATCCCACAGCGCCAGTGTTGTGATAACTGAGTCTGTGTTAGTTGCACTTGCGTCTTTGCTAGTGCTGGGTCAAGGAAATATATAAGTTGTCATCAATGGTTAAGGTATCACAACCCCCACACCACAATATAACTTACGACAGTAGGTGAGTCTAACAACGAAATAGATTTCAAACTATTAAATATTTTAATGTTAAATGGAAACAGAATGTAACTAATATGATTTTGTAAGTTTTTTATTCTTCAGTAGAGTGATAAATCCACTCAAAGGGACAGCGTGAGTAGTAAAATATAAAGTAGCTTATATTTTAGTTGTAAGATTTATGAGTTCCTTGCTCGACGCTGATCTGGCTTTACCTATTATGTCAAATAATAATGATAGCCTGTGATAATAATGAAGAATTGCCATCCTTGATCTTGGGAGAACTGAAAACTATTGTTTAAGTTCAAGTGCCTTTCCTAAAACACCCTCTCGATCAGTTTCCCATGGTAAGGTGTTTTCTTTTCCGTGCCCCTCCCCACCAACACAAGTTACACACACAATCATCTCATCGGCCCCGTCTCCCCCCTCCTCACCCCCCAGTGGTATCTTGGCACGACAGGTCACGAACTCGACGAACGGGTGTGATAATTTATATATTATCTCTCTTGCACTGATAACATGATAATGCCCCGCCAGTTTCCCTGTTTTTAGACTTGTGACGGTGCCCTCACTGCGAGTACAACCACACAATATACATTTAGGTACCCTTCTACTACCACAATTATTTCGCCGAAGAACTGAAACGTATAAAAGGCCTACATCAGAATCGATCATACGTCACCATCTGCAACAAAAACAGGGCAGGAAATATAGCATAATAGGATAAAAACGTTTCAAGTTCTTAAGGCTCTTTCCACTTACTGAACTTGCTAGAAGTTAATTGGACGAATTCTGGGAGGACACGTGATGTGAGACATGTTACGGTTGTCACCCCACCTCTCCCTTACAACTTACGTCATGGACCAGGCTGTTCAGTGTACAGTATCCCAACCAAGTAAAGGTCATTTATGCACAAGTTTTCGATCATTGCCTTTCATGATGTGTGTGTATGTGTGATCTGGACCTCTGTAACAAGCTTCTTGAAACCTCTCCAGTTAAAAAAAATAAGATTAAGAATAGATCCCAACCCTCAGTGACGGAATATTCTGAAAACCTGCCATCACGTCTTTATTGTGATTGTTTAATCACGGTCAATAGTCCTGCAACACCTTTGTATGTAAGAGCCTCGAATAAATTATCCGAATATATAGTTGTTTGGAAATCAAGGACAACATATTAATTTTCTTATTATATGACTCAGTACAGTACAGTACATATAGGATGCAGCAGAGGACATTGTATTTCTCATTCACTAATATTTAACCCTCACTATATTTTATAGTTGTTAGATAGCAGAACATCCTAAAGTAGGCTAATGTAGTCTGTTTTACTTGGAATTCCTTAACTAGTTTGTCTTTTGTCTGACTTTGTGTCATAATTATACGGTACACTGATTGATAACTCCGATGGAAATTTTCCCACCTTGTTTGATAAAAATGATAAGTTATTTAGGCTACTATCTTCACCAGAACTGATAAACTTTATGTAGATTAGGTGCAAGCAAGAATTGCTTCCTCTTCAACTAATCCTTGTGGTAATTGAAGGACGTATATTTGTAACATAAGTATATAATAATTTGAAACTAAATAATATGTTCTTTGTAATGTCAGGTATTACATTCATCTGAGGTGTTGAGTCATACCAATTCACAGACCACAGGTTATGCGTGAGGTAACAGGAAAACAGTACGTATATTTGACAAGAAAGAGGAAGGAAACTCTGGTACAATTTCCGTCAGCATGTAGCCTATTATTATTGTATATTGTATTACGTCAGATCACGCCACATATTTACGACAACTAAGGAAGTTAATCCCATAAATCTGAGGGGTTTTCTACGAGACTAATTAATACGCCTAGAAATGGCTAGAATTACTTAATTTATATTCAAAATAATTTAATTCACAGACAGACAGCGTGTAGCATTAGGCCACATAATATATAGCTACTGTAGGCTCTCATTACTTTTTTTTTTCACGGTACGTCATCAGATTTTTAAACCATAATTTCTGCTTAATTTTATTACTTGATATTACACATATACATGTCATGCTTTAGCGATTTTTTATGGTCAAAGGCTACACTATTTTTTTTACCCCGTATGGGTATATTGCCTGCAAAAATGTAGCCAATACTTGAAGAATTTTGACGCCCCTCCCGAAACCCAAGATGACTTCTTTCCTCTCTTTAAGTGTCCCACCTTTCTTATTTATTTCTTTGTGTTTGTTGTCTCTCCTCTCTATCTGTCTCATAACCGCATCTGCACTGTGTCGATAATACGTACTGTACAGCCATGGCTGATAGTGGTGGACAAGGGTCCAAGGAGTGCTGCTGGAGAGCAACTGAACAGTTCGAACAAGTGAATTTTCAAAACCATTCTCAACGTTGAGAGGTTTAGAAGACTCACTTTTTCGAACTCTATTCAGTTGCTTTCCAACACTCCTTGGACCCTGGTCCACCACTATCAGGGTTGACTATACATACAATTGTTATACGTGGCTAAAGTGGGAGCTGCGACAGGCAACCGAACCACAAACAAAGGTCTACGTAAATAATGTCCTATTTACAAGGAAACCATTGCTTTATGTAGGAAGTAATGACTAAAGTTGCATGAACTCCTTGACGTCAGCCACGCGTATACTCGACCTTGGTGGTGACGTCATGTAGCGGCCCGCGCCTAATGTACAGTCATACTCAATAATAATCATATACATATGAGTACCTCAAACAATTTGCTGTCTAATGTCTATTTATTAGAAAGTTTAATAGCTAAGGAACATATAGGGAAACTGTTTAAACTCTTACGTGATTTATTTAACCCTATATGGATGATTATTTTTACCACGTTTATACTATACATTCAGGGCGGAAAATCAAGGTGTGACAGCTTCTAATTAGTAAGTTTCCATCAGGTCTCTTCACCATGGAAGTATCCTGTGACCTTGTTAGGAATGATGAACCAATATAACTTATTATACCGTCTACCAAGTGGTATGAACTCACAATGTCTTACTTTCAGACATGAGAAAGAAAAAGGGGGAAACGGAAAAGTGTCTGAGCTCAGTGGGTTAGACTGAGGAAGGTTATTTTAAAACAATTCATTGTTTGTTTGGTTTTCAAACTTCTTCACAAAGAGCCGTCTTGCTTATATATTTATACGTGCACCTATAAACGTGCCACACACCAATAAACATTCGTGTGATTAACCTCCAGAGTCTAATCAAATTTACCCAATTTAATGTTTGAGGGACCTTCTCCCCGACATCCTTTCCATCATTGAAGGACAGCGTACTATATGCATATTCATTTTTAGATATATTACATTATTAAGAAACGTTTCCAACAACTGTCACAATATTTTCCTCGTGTGTGCGCCTGTGGGGTTTCCCCATTAACGTGGGATGAAAGTTGGGGTAGCCCGCTATGGATGAAGGGAAATACCGACTAAAGTTGTTGCATCTTGAGAAGTGATGGCAGGTCAGTTCTTACTTAGCCGTCAAAGAGATTGGTTGTGTACAGCCTGATACTGTTGTGTACAAGTGTGTGTGTGAAAACAACGCAGTTGTGATTGTGTACTTGACCTGTGTCATAATTTGATAATTCTCGCAGCCAAAGTGAAAGTATGTCAGTTAATGACATGCATAAGCAGTTTCAAAGCTCATGCATAATATATAAAAATTTAATATATGTTTAAAAAACATTGTATAAAACACTTTTAATTAGTAATAATTTAATGTACACCAAACCAGTGAATCCACTCTCAGCTGAAGGAATGAAAAATATTCTCTCAACATTCTGGTCAAACTTCAAGGGAAAGTGAGTAATGATGTACATATTTTTTTTATAGGATCAGAATGGAGGAAGGAAAAACTTAAGTCCATGTGCCTATTGGCATCCTTCATTCATATAATGTCCGTAACAGTTGGATTTAATTAAACGACTGAGGATTAAAATCTAGTGGAAAGTAACTTTGAGGAAGTGCATTCTATAACGATGTGGTTCTGGGAATAAATGAATAAATGAAAAGCATTGTGAAGGAGAGATTACAAAGTGATGTGCTCCAACAGCTGACCTGTATGTACAGTTGACTCAAAAAATGTCGAGACACGACCTGCTATAGAGTCTAGCAGGTAGTGTCTCGACATTTTTGGAGTCAAACTGTACCACGGGGAAAGATGCGATGAGGTGGCCTGCTGATTATAGGACTTGAAGTTCATCCCAACATTTACCGTGATACTATCTATAAAATAAGGCAGGAGATGCAACATTTCTTCATATGTGTTAGGGAGGGAATTCATTTGTAAATAGAGGGTTATTGATAATTCGTACAGCTTTATTTTGAATGTTATCTAATTGCCTAAGTACCACCTCCCTACATCCATTCCATAGTGGTGAGCAGTATTCCATCTGAGAACCAATATGACTCACAAATTACACCTAACTGCTCGTCAGTGAAAAATTCAATAACTCTGTAAAGAAGACCTAACTGTTGCGAGGATGTCCAACTGAGAATGATCACCGTGCGTTATTTTTTTTTTATTAGAAACAACACCATCTTTGTCTCAGGTTGTGTTAAGTGGAGTTTAAGGAATTACACGAAATTTTACAATAACAATATTATTGTGTGGGTGAAGTTTTGGTGTACTAGTGTTAGAAAGTTTACTGTACAATTATCTACAAACATTCGGAGTAGAAGTAAGGGAAACAATGTGTCATCCTCTTTATACATATGAATATAACATATTCTAATTGTGTGTTTCTTCTAATGATATGATGGTGGTGAGGGATATAGTGTTCAGCATAAACAAAACACTAAAGAGCCATATCTATCACCTTATTATGAGTTCTACTGATACTGTACCTACTTGTTTACTGGCAGGGGTTGAGGCAGTGTTTCCCGCACGATAAGTCGGTTAGCGTCAGTGGAAATGTATTTATTTATTTCTTTCTTGGCTAACGTGCGTTATCAGCAGATTGCTCCCTTCAGATAACCCGCTACATTGAACTGGATGGGGGGGGGGAACCTTATAATAATACTAAAGGTCGGGAGATCAAATTCACTCAGTTGAAAGGCTGGAAATATATATTCTTCCACATACAGTTCTGCAGGCTCTAATCTTATTTAAGGCTCCCTGTGATGTCAGAAAAGTAGAAATAAATGAGTCCTTCAAATATTACCACCTATATGGAAAGAGTTTGTTTTGTGGCATGGTCAGGAGGAATCAAAAGCCCCCAATTTTCATACACAATCACAGGTCCCGTAAGGTCACCACATGTCGTAAAGTAAGGTCACCACATGTCGTAAAGCATGACCCTCGCTGGTTAACAAGACAATAGAGGTATTTGGTATTTACCCTTACATCCTGGGGTCGCAGGGTGCCATGACGTATGTGTGTGTGTTCTATAACAAGGAAATGTGTTGTGATATATTTCAGTTACATGACAAGGGGACTGTATAAGTGATAAATGTGTGAACATATTGCCCGATTATGTTAACGCAGAAAACGTTGATAAGTGGTGATAAGTTGATGGTGGTGTTTCGTGGCAATATTTGAAGGACTCGTTTATCCAGGATTCTCATGATCCTACATTTATCTGACTACATCACAGGGTCACGCATGGAAATACCAAGAGTCATCCCTTTCCTCTCTTTCACTGGCTCTCCTTTTCTATTCTGTATGTTCTATCACTGTGAAACTTATGTAATCACCTTACCTATGTACTGCATTATACATGTTTTGTCTGACATTGCATTATCATTGTTACTGTCAAAGTAGTGAACAATGTGTACAGAATAAATAGTACAGAGATAATATGCACTGATGATATTAGAATAGTTGTAGAGGAATAATATGAAGTACAGTATAAGACTACACAGTCCAGAAGGTTGTGCAAATATGGAAGAAATTTCTTTTAGACGAATACTTCAAGGAATAATGGCTGTAATATCAAGGAAATTTGTCTATACTGTAAAAATAAAAAAATTATTAGATTTTGGTGATAATCCAGATAAAAAACAACTGTTTTCATTTTGGTCATTGTTGCAATATGGAAGTGTTGTGAATGTACCAGTAAAATGGTGAAGTTTTCACTACCATGGTCAAGGTTCAGCATTCTACAAAATACCTTCAAGTAGAAAGTACACCATGTTTTTAAAGTGCAATTAATGCATAGGATAATCATCCATACTGTGTTTTTATTGATGTATTTTGCTTTACAGGCAAAACAAAGCAGAGGATGTTGATAATGGCAAGGAATGTGAGAGACTGGATGCTAAGAATAGTTATGACAAGAGTCACTTGGAGCTACAACAAATTTGGACCGGAATAACACATACAGAGGACTTAGTCAGTGATGGAATATGTTTCTCTCGTGGCCTCGGAACATTGCCATCTGTGGATGAAATGAACTCCAGAGATACTATGCCTAATCTCTTTAGGGTGAGTTCCCCAACCTTTTATATACTGTACTGCATTGATATACGAGTTGAATGTATAGTCGTGGTCAATAATAATCATCCACATATGGGTATCTCAAACAATTTACTGTTCAATGTTTTCACATTCACATATGATGTTATTGTTTTAAGTAGTGTGTAGCTGCTTGTAGTTAATTAAAACATGGTAATTAATGTATTTATTGGAAACTTTATCGTCTTAGGAACAGAGGGAAGCTGTCAAACTCTTACTTGAGTTACCCCTATAATTATGGATGATTAGATTTGACTGCAACTGTAGGTGGACAGTAATACAGTAACTTTGTTTGTTTTGATATCTCAGCTATAGCAGGTGATTATGTTTTGTTAACCAGTCTTTCATGTATCCTACAGTACAGTATTGTACTCCACACAACTGGTCAACTCTTCAAAGTCCTTTTCAACTTTCCCCAATACAGTACTGTATTATTACTGTATTAAACACAATATTGAATGATATTAGAGATGATTTTGGGCCTCTATTTATTTCACAAATGTGAACTTTAAGTGTGCTTCTTGCCATTAGCCTTCACCTTCCTCAGTATATAAAAATGTAAAGAGATGTATTGATGCTAATGTTGTGGTTTCCTTGCAGGCCATCTACACCAAAAATTCACTCTTACTGGAGGAAGAACTAGAAAAGAAATTAGATACACCAAGCACCTCCAGATATGGTGGCCGAGCACCAATCCATGCAGCCTGTTATGCCAAAAATCTTTATGCTCTCATTCGTCTCATAAATCATGATGTTAAGGTGAGTCTCCTTTCCTATTTTATCCATAGCAATACAATACTACTTTGATAATGCCATTCAAGTCTTTCCAACAATATATGTACTTATTCCTGTGAAGCAAAACAATATAATTTTAGGATATGAAATCACTCTTTGACACACCTGACAATCCAAAATGTCATTTTTGTGTGTGTGCTTTTTTCATCAAGTACCTTTAAACATAATTTTATGGTACTTGAATATTTTCTGTGAGATTCAGCTGACTATGTAGCGAATGCTGGATTGGCCTGTGGGAGGGATTCTGTATATTTACTGTTAATGTCTTAATTTATATTAATGCCAATAACAATTGAATTTTGATGATTGAGTAAGTAGCCAACTGTTGATTCAGTACAACCTTTCTACTAAACTACTCATTTACTTACTTGGTATTTTGCATCTTTTTTTTATGCTACAGATAGAGACATTTGACCAGCTTGGACACACAGCACTGCATGTGGCCGTGGCTAAAGCATGGCATGATGGTGTGAGGAGCCTTCTTGAACTTGGAGCATCTCCCAACATACTCAGTGAACCACCAGCCACAATCAGGGGGGTGAAAGTCGAGACACCATTTCATATTGCTGTGCGGAATGCTGATCTGGTTTCCGTCACATTAATGATGCAGAAAAGGCCAGATCTTAGCATCATAGACAGCAATAAATGTTCTGTTCTTCACCTTGCTTCACTGGCTCGTAGTGTTGAAATCATTCGACTCTTCTTGAAAGAGAAGCTGAGTCCACATATGGTGACCAGCACTGACAAGAAAGGGAATAGTGTTCTACACAGAGCATTACAGAATCCATGTGACTCAACAGAGGAGGTAGTATTAAAGGAAGTAGTAGATGAACTGGTGAATGCTGGAGCTGATGTAAATGCATCCAATCCATTAGGTGAAAGTCCATTGTACTTAGCAGCCAAACGACGGTTACCGCAGGTAGTACAATTACTGCTGAACCAGGGTGCTGACCCCACTCAGCTCACTAAAACAGGACAATCTGTTCTTCATGCTGCATGTCAGGAAGGATGTGCATCCTGCCTTACACTATTTATACAATTAAATGAAGTTAAGAACATGGTCACATTGTCAGACAGTACTGGCCATGAACCCTTTGACTATGCTGTGCTCAGTGGGTCCATTGACTGTTGTGAGCTTGTACTGAAAAATGGAGATCACTTAACACGTGTGGACAAGGATGGAATATCACGATGCTCAGCCATTCTGAAGCATTTACCTTCTGCTACTGAGCTTCTCAAGCGACTTTTCGATGCAAATGTACTTCTTGCCAACCTTTCACATCATGATGCCGAATACCGCATTACCTTTGACTATACTGTCATATACAAAGAGGCAGATAGCATACAAAGCTCCCTTATTTCAGAGCTCTCTCATTCCCGTCTTGAAGCTCTTCTTAAACATCCCTTGCTGGAAAGCTTTCTTTTCTTTAAATGGAGTAAAATCAAACCATTTTTCTATTGTAGTGTGTTATTGTATATGTTGTTTCTCCTGTTACACACATCCTTTATTATCATGACATTTGGTGGGAATCCATGGCACTGGAGAGAGCACACAAATGAGCTCAGTATTTTTCTCATTCTCCACATCACCATGTTCCTGCTTATCCTCATTCCTGATATAATTATCATGGTAGCCAACTTCAAGAAATATCTTAGCCAGTGGGAAACCTTCTCTAAAGCTGTAGCACTTTGTAGTTCAGCCTTTGTCATCTTTTCATATGTTGTGCACACCCAGACAATTACTGTAAACTCTGAACTATCAAAATTTGATATGATCAAGAACAGCACTGTGGTAAATGTAGTGACAGCTGATAATATGACAGATGCAGAGAGTACATTTGTAACAATGCCAACAATACGTCGTGCTGCTACCATATCTGTTTTTTTCAGCTGGGTAGAGTTCATGATGCTTCTCGGACGCTTTCCATCTCTTGGTAGTTATGTGCTGATGTTTACCCGTGTTGCTCATTCCATTATTAAATTTCTGGTAGCCTTTTCTAGCCTTATAATTGGGTTTGGACTAAGCTTCATGGTTTTGTTCCCTCACACGCAGTACTTTGATAGTTTTCCCAGAGGTCTTGTAAAAACTTTAATGATGATGATCGGTGAGATAGATTATGAAAACCTACAAGATGGAATGGAGCTGCCAGTGATAAGTAATATCTTCCTTGTGCTGTTTCTCTTCTTAGTATGTGTTCTTATGGCAAACCTACTCATTGGTCTCGCTGTTAATGACATCCCAGATCTTCAACGGCAGGGCAAAATCAAACGTCTCTCCAAACAAGCATCATACTTGGTTTCATTTGAACGTCTCATGAAAGTGACTCATTCACTATGTTGTTTTCCAAAACAGCTGCGTAAATTTTTGATAAGCCATTGTAAAGTTCCAAAGACTGTTGCTGTCAGACCCAACAAAGAAACCAGCAGGAAAAATCTGTATCATTTGCCCTCAGAGACCTTACATGAAGCCATGATGTTAGGCACTGAGGACTCTAAAATAGATTTCCCTTCCATAGACGAGGAGGAAGATCTTGTTGCACAGTTTAGATCTTTCAAGATAAAATATGCACGTGACCGTCGTCTCCTACACCGGCGCCTGGCTCAGTTACCAGACACCACTACAACTGAAACCATCCTCACAAAACGCCTCGACCAGATGGAACAGATGCTGCAAAATCAACTTTTTCAACTTTCCCTCCAACTGCAGCAGCGTATCCCCCCGGGGCCCAGTCAATCTCAGCAGCCATTGCATGCTGCGGTGTCTGTAAAGGGTTCAGGGAGTTGGAAGACACCAGTCCCACAGCATTCAAATCCTTCTTTACAGCCTTTAAGTCAGCCCACCACCAAAGATACTGATTTCATGAATCGCCAAGCACCACATACTCGGTCAGTATCCAGAAGTTCGGTAAATCTAAAGGAATATCAAGTACAACAACAAGATACAGCTTCACAACCTACTGGAATACAGAACCCAAATATACAACAGAGTACCCAACAGTTACTAACAACAGAGCAACAGAATCAGCAAAGAGCATCACAGCAATTCATGAAATTCGAACAGCAAATAAAAAGTGTACTAACACAGCCTTTGTTAAAAAAATAGGTGTAATTCTCAACTTAATTAGGGAGGGTCCAAGCTCGGAACAAAAAATATTAAGAAAAAAAAATCTTCCACAAATGGCTTGAAATTTTCAGGATATGTTTGCATTATGGTTTCCTATACTGTGTATGAATATTAATTATTTCTGTGCATGACATCATGAAGTCATACAATATATTATTGAAATGCTCTAGTGAATTTTTTTTGTTATTCAGATATGTGATGATGCATATAAGGTATCCAAATTAATGTATTAATTGCTTTTTGCAAAATTCCTCATATGTCATGTTCTGTCATGCACAGTATTTACATCCCTAAATACAATTGCATTTCCTAGAAAGAGAGACAGAAAGAGAAAAAAAGAGCCCAAACCCAAATTCCAATTACAGTACTGTACAGTAGTTCTTTTGCACCTTGAAGTGGTGCAATTGAAAAAAAGAAAAACAAGCCTTGATGGGAAGGAAGACAAACTGAGGCAGACTGTTACAGAGAGGTCTAATGGTGGGATAAATGATTTTGTTTTGAATTTTTACACAGTGAAAATGAAAATGGTATATTGTTAAGTATGGTGCTGAATTTAATCATCTGTGCTGTGCATAGTAGTTATAAAGTACAGTATTGTTGTATAGTACAATATTCATATTCTGTACTATATGTGAACAAACCAAAGTTTTTCCTTCAGTGCAATTAATGTACAGTATACTGTACAATAAATGTAAATAATTTTGTTGTATTTTCTGTATTTATGAAATGCTATTAACATGTAAGTACCTGTACTGTCAATATTTGCTGGTATCATTATTATTGTACAGTACTGTACAGTATAATATTAATATCATATCAAATGTAAAGTGATATTGTGTTGAAATTTACTGAAGTGATCACATGATTATACTGTATCATGTCTTATTAGAGTAGTACTGTACATGGTTTCCTAATACAGTATAATACTCATTACACTATCAATCTTTAATGTATGTTTATACTGTATATATGTTTATGCAAATAAAGATTTTTATAATGTATTACAGTATATAGTACTTTCAGTTACAGTACTCAGTTAGGTGTAATAACTAAATGAAAAGAATAATGGTAGATTATGGATAGGTCTGAGCATGAGTACAGTATAGATGTGGATGAAATATTAAATTAAATGACAAATATGTCTGAAAACAGCACTGTACAGTATAGGGAGTTAGGAACTTAGGGATAAGCCATTGCTTTCTCCAGGATTGATTGTTCCTTATGCATATTCATCTCTCTATATCATTGACATTTTGAACTGAACTGAAATATCACTTTTGGTAAGAGAACACAAAAATTTTGTAGCCCTGCCTTATTTGCTTAAAAGGGTAAAATAAAATAATGCATTAAACCAGCTGGTTTATATATATATATATTAATGAAAAAAGAAAGTAGTGCACCGTTGTAAAGATAAAAAATATTTTACCTTCGTTACCCACTGGTTTGTTTACTTTGTTATTATAAAATTTGTAAATTGTAAGTAAACTGCATAGTAAAAAAATCGAAAAACGTGGTATACCAGGGGTGAATATTTTACTTTCTTTGATATATGTAAGTTTGGTCGAGTCCTCATATGTCTATATTAACGTATAAAATTATATACTATGTTATGTAAACGAGAGATAAATGAACACACTAACTGTTAACGTTAAGACAAGGCATAACAATAACGCACACACAGGAAAATTAATGCAGTATAGTAAGTATACAGACAGACAAACAGTATATTATTCTGGTAATATTTGTCCATAATGTCTTTTTGAGTCGAGATATTAAGAATGCAATGTTTTAATAATGTGTTTTCAACGAATGAATCTGCTGTTCACATCCGTCGCAAATTACTGTATTTGGAGATATCACGGTGTTTATTGAAATAATTATCGTTTTGTAGCAGTGTTGCCAGATCTGGCTAGGTTCTAATACTTTGCCACAGTCATTTATTGTAATTTATCACGGTTATTTCCCGGTAGTTTGCCCAGGTAAGGTCCCGGTAATCTGCCCAGGTTAGGTCCCAGTAGTCCGATGAAGTCTCGGTTAGGTTAGGTAAAGTCAGGCTACTTTCAAAATGCCCCATTTCAACATGCCCAATCTTGCTGATACCCAGTTATATATGTCTATAAATAATGTGGTGAATGCTGAGAAGAAGTTGAGTGTTGTTATGTTTGATATTAAGGATTGGATGGACTTGAAACAACTGAAGCTAAATCCAAGTAAATCTAAGTGTTCGGTCATTAGAAAGAAGACCAATAATAGAAGATTAGATATTTAAATTTTACGAGTGCATGGCAGTATGCTGGATGTAAGAAATTAAGTGAAAGAGTTAAGAGTGCTACTAGACAAAAAAAAATTCTTTGAAGCTCAAATTAATCAAGTGATGAAGGTTTCTGGTTACCATTTGAAGAACATTGCTTTTGTTAGAAAATATTTAGATGAGGATACCATGAAGGTGCTTTTTCACAACTATATCATAACCAGACTGAATTATTGCAATTCCCTCTATCATGGTTTGCCAGACTATCGATTAAGAAAATTGCAAAATATAAAGAACAGTGCAGCAAGATTAATTAAAGGTGAGAGGATAACTCAGCACTCATTGACTTACATTGCCTACCAATAAAGGCGAGGATTGTGTATATGTCTTCTAACATTTCTACTTTTAAATTTGGAAAACCAGAATATATATAGAATCTTTTAAGAGATTTTCAAATAAATACCTCAAAGGAGCTCATGCATAGTGATGAAAATACAGATTAATTAAATGAGCCTAGGAGCAATCTGACAATGGGCTTTAGAGCGTTTGAAAGGTGTGCACCAAGGCTCTTTAATGGATTGCCTTTAAATATTCTGGGCAGTAAAAATTTCATGATTTTAAAGAAAAGATTGAAAACACATCTGTTGGCTGAGTGTTACAACATGGATGATATGAGCATTAGAAGTGTTTATAGCTCTTAATAATATTGAGGGAAACTATCTTCTGGTGAAGCAGGGCATAGAATATCTTCCAAACAAGTAAGTAAGTAATGTTAGAATTAATATTATAATATTAGTGCACAATTTCAGCAATAAACTTGAATAATACCCCACCACTCCAAATCAGTCTCCAATATTTTCCAGGCTGAGTATTAAATTTATTTCAGTTTCAACTCGTCATCACCACCACAGACACTAAGGGATGGCAGAAACCATTGACTCGGCCCGTTGGCTGATCAGAGACGTACTGAAGGGTTTAAGGGAGGTGGAGGAGGCCTTGGCGATCATTGGCCTCATCTACGTTGGCAAGAAGGTCGTGCAGTTGACGTTGGAAATTCTGGGTGGACTGAGAACACATGCGTTACCCAGGCTGATGCCCAAACGATACGAACCCCCCAGTGGCAGTTGGGCAGGTTAGTCTGAAATAATTTATCTCTCTCATTGACCTACTCATGTTCCTCCAACCACTGGTCAATCTATGGTATCTACAGCATCACGTGTTCTACCAACGGGTTTTATATAATTATTTTCATCATTTTTTTAATTTCTTTGGGGGCTTTCCCTATACATTACTCTCAGTTTTATTTTTAGTATGATATAGCAAGGATGTGCCAGCTCCCTCATTTAATCTTTTCAATAACTGTAGTGCAGCCTAGCTTAAAGGAAAAGTTAAAAATACTGTGTTGTAGTGGAGGGTAACAAAATGGCATTAATTTTCTTCTGCTTTTCATCCTTATACAGTTGTGACAGGTGATCAGTGGACAAGGCAAGGCTACACCAAGGCACTGATAGAGAAGGGTGTCAATGTACTTCTGTTGTCAAGTACATACGGGGATTATTTCTTTGGAGAAGGTGCTGGTAAGTCTTAAATATTACTGAAGAGGATTCCAGTGGCTGTCTATATAGCTATGATATTTTCATTGTGGTATCATTGGTCATTGTTATCATTATCCATTATCATCAATGTTACTGATACATAAGTCACAAATCATTAGTTACAAATATTTCCTTAGCTTACCAAATTTATTTATTTTAAAGTTGGTTTAGGTTTGGTTATCAGACTTCCATTGTGGCACTTTTATATACATTTGTATTGATATTTTTATTTCAGTTTTAGTAATTTTCTCATCTTTTTCCTATGTATAGTAACTTACCAGACATATAAAACTAAAGAAAGTCAGGAGCTACAAATATGTGTAGGTGCTCGAGGAGAGGTACTGGTGTTGCAGATTGACCGGAATGAATGGAGAATAAATGATATCCTCACATATGTTGAAGAAATGGATAATATTACTACTTTGGGTAAGAGAGAGATAACCAATCATATTTTGTGTATATTGTAATATACTTACACTACTTCATTGAATTGATAATGCATATATTGTCATATAAAGAGAGAATAAAAAAAGATATACTGTATGGTATTGATATATATACTGTAGTCTCAAATTGTGTGTAATCCTATGAGTGTGTAGAATTACTTATATATGCTAGAATGGACTACAAATATATGTAATACTATATGTAATTTTATCTCGTTTTTTTACCACAAAGAGTCTATCAGAAACTTTTACTTTTAATCTTTTTGTGTGCATAGTATGGGGCCCGGAAGAGGGGAGATACCCTTGCGACAATACATGGGAGTGGAGTGAAAGCATCGAATTGCTGACGGGGCTGGTGAGACAATTCGTGCGTAAGACGGGGACGAGACAACAAAGTGGAGCAATTGTCCTTGTCTCCACCCAACCTCATATACAGGTGAGCAGGGATTTAATGCTTATCAAAAGACACTTTTCATTCTCCTGTGCTTGTTCATACTAAATTGTTAACCATGGTTGCAATGTTGAGATTGGCTGTGTGAGGGTGGAAACATTCACCCCACAGCAACTGTTCATACTTTATTTATTGATTATTCATCCTCAGAGTCCAAGGTACCGTAGTTTAAAAATTGATGGCATCCGAAAAGAAACCTAATATTGATGTGAAGTACAGTACGTATAGTATACTTAATTTTATACCATGTACTATTGCGAACAAGAGTTTCTTTCCTCATAGGGGTGACTTTAGTAACCATTTGACTGCTTTTCTCTATTTGTGAGTTGTATATTTTTCTTATAAATTAATCAAGAAGCAGCTTTTAACTTCCAGCAAACATTCACACACAAAGTACAGTAATAAAATCATAGCAGTACATGAAAACAATGGTGAGATATGTGTATGAGTCACCCTGAATGGAAAGAAATTATTATCCGCAATAGTACATGTAATATTTTTCTTTATTTTTAGTCCTATATCAAGTCCAATGCAAGAAGCCTGGGAGAGCACTTGAATGAAAGGAATATACACAACATTAAAATACAAACAGTGATTCCTTATTATCCTTCTCACCATGTGACCAACAGTCCCTTCCTTCAATATTGTAAGTTTTTACATAACTTTTCCATTTTAATTTAATATTTTTGACATGATGTTGAGCTCATAATGTTCCATGACATCATTTAGGACTTCATCTCACTTGTCCTTTAAATAATGAATATTCTTGGCATGTACGATTCTTCTTTAATGATGAAATAGCTTTATGTGTTACTTGCCCTAATAAATTTTAGATTCCTTGCATTCTTCTTGCCCCTTTTGTACACACAATGTACAGTGCAGGAGTTTAAAAATGTGGAATGAGTAAGGAAAGTTAGAATGGAAGGACTGAGCTGGAGGAAGAGGAAAATTAAAAATTAAATGGAGGGCTAAAGGTGCCAGTACTTTAAAAGCATACAAAGACTAAGGTTGTGGTGATGTGATTCATTTATGTTCAGGTCCTTGGTGATTATATATGTGTCTTGCAATAGGTAGATACTGTAGATCAATGGACAGAACCCTTGTACAGTAGTTGTAAAGACATTATTTATCTACTGACTTATTATTATTTTTTTTTTTCCAGATTTCCGTTACATATTGGGTCCTTATGATGAAACTTTTGCTTCTTCTGCACTGGCCACAATTGGCCACACCAGCACTACCTCTGGCCATTGGTTCCACGCCATTATGGTATAATATTTCTTGCCTGTCTATATCTTTCTCTGTGTATACATTTTTGTATTGATGCATAAGATAGAAGGGTAACGACTAATATGTACTGTACCTCAATTGGCAAAAGTTTTACCGAGGGCCAGCTTTTCCATCACAAAGATACATTGCAGAATTTATTGCAAGTACTGTATTCATAGTGTCATATAAGCAAGTATTTATGAAGACCAGAGCCCTCGGAGCTGGCAAGTTGGTTAATAAAAAGCATCACTTACGGGACTATCAATTATTATACTGTACATAAAATTAAGAGCAGTGATTGATAATTAGGGTAATTGCAATACAGAAGTAAAAATGACACTTATGGCAATAGAATAGGTGAGGTTTTGTGGCATATCAATTTTACTTTAATTAAAGGCTTAATTTTCAGAACTGGTTGATGCATCAGGGGCTTACGTATATGCCACTTGGATTCTACGCCTTTTTCTGCTATTATAATGTTAAGGGAAAATTTAGGAGTGGACAGTGAGGGCAAAGAAGAAACTAGAGTTATAGTTTCCAAAATCAAATAAACACCTGGACACTTTACCAAGTCTAGGATAGGTACATAGATAGATAGATAGAACAAGAAGAGTTATGTGTTAGTTTGAGTTCCTGGATATTAATATTATATGTAATCTGTTTATATGATTAGAGATGTTGGGTATGTATATAGTGTTATAGATTGAAGAAATATGTATAAAGGATATTATCTCATAATTTATGTATATGATGGCATTAGCTTGAGTTCCTGCTGGATGTTAATGATATTATGTAATTACCTTTACATATGATTATGTATATATGGATATAGTATATATATTTGTTTTCAGATTTGTATAAAATATTGATCTTGTTTACTTATATTATTAAGAATTTGCCAAAGGTTTGGAGGGAAAATAAAACAATTCTAACTCACTTAGGCTATCCAAGCATGTACAATACTGGGTGCAGTGGGTGGAAAATCACACTAACGTGATCATGAATGTAATTATTATAAGTAAAACCTCACTGGTAGACGAAATATTTTTATTCCAAACGTTTCGGCGACCTCTGTCGCCCTTTTCAGTGGAAATACATAATATTATATAATATAAATTAATAATAAAATAACCTGTATTTCCACTGAAGAGGGCGACAGAGGTCGCGGAAACGTTTGGAATAAAAATATTTCGTCTACCAGTGTGGTTTTACTTACATGTACATTACAGTAGCTAATTATTATTATTATTATTTATATGTACTCATGGTGGAGTGACCATAATAATACTATGTTGCCAGGTGCAGGGAAATACTCTGTTTTGGGGAATATTGAAGTCCACAGTAAAATGAAAGAGTAAACAGGGAAATTTCTATTAGACGAAATAATACCAAAGTTGAGGTAAATAGGGAAATTCTGATGTTAAAGTTGAGGTAAAAAGGGAGATTCTTATGTTAAAGTTGAGGTAAAAAGGGAAATTCTTATGCTAAAGTTGAGGTAAAAAGGGAAATTCTTATGCTAAAGTTGAGGTAAAAGGGGAAATTCTTATGCTAAAGTTGAGGTAAAAGGGGAATTTCTGATGCTGAAGTGGAGATAAAAGGGGAAATTCTGCCTGATGTATTATGGTACATTGTCACTAGACTCACTACTACTTTAACCATAATAGTAATAATCGACAGTTTTTCGACACTAGTAGACAACTGATTTGTGGTGACGTCAGCAGAACTTCAGGAATCAAGTTGAGGACAGTGTTGCCAACTTCAGGACTCACAGGAGACAGGACCTAAACATCCGCCATTGTGATCTGGTGGAGCATTGAAGCATTCCTCGTGGAGTATGATTATATTGGTGTAATTGATGTATACATACGACCGTACCTCCAGTGTAAACTCCAAAAGTATGAAAAGATCTACTGTAAGTATTGAATGAATGATGGCAATAGTTAATTAAGTGTTTGTCCACATTACCTCCCCAATCCTAATCCTCAACCCACAGTCCCTGACCCAATCCACCCTCATCCTAACCCCCTTCCTAATCCTACCCTGGATCCCCACAACCCCCGTATATTATGCTGCCCACGAGCAGCCCTCTGCGGGACCTCTTAACTTGAACTTGAACTTGAACATAATCTGCTTTCGACACGAGGTTTTCAGAATGCAATGTTGGTATTTCTCTAGCGCCGGACCATAATCAGGTTTGGACTGAAGGATTGCAGATTGCAATGTTGTATAGTATTTCTTTAATGCATTTATTGTTCAAGGCCGTCGCATTTTAATGTTTGGGGAGATAGGAAAGAGATCCGATAAATTTTTACCAGTTGCCACAACAAGATTTCACTGGAAATTTTATTATTTCCTAGAAGGATTTAGTGTGACTACCGGGACCTAACCAGGACAGACTACCGGGACCTAACCAGGACAGACTACCGGGACCTAACCTGGGCAGACTACCGGGACCTAACCTGGGCAGACTACCGGGACCTAACTGGGCAGACTACCGGGACCTAAGCAGGAAAAAATATACAGTAGAAATTAGTCAGACCTCACCTCACCTAACCTAATCTGGACTGGGACACACTACCGGGACCTAACTATAAGAGGTAACTACTGTTATGCAGCATTTGCAGAAGAAATGGTATATAGAAAAGTGGTTTGTAATAGTGAAATATAAGCGCTGGTAATAGTAAAATTTTCGAAATCAAGTTGTGGCAACTTGTAAAAATATTCCAGAGATCCTGATTTGGTTATGGTCGTAAATGTGAGGGTGAAAAATAGGTGTAAGTGAGAAGTTCAATATTAGTGTAAGACTTAAGACAAGGGTGTATTGTGTCATGGTGGCTTTTCAATACCTTTATGGATGGATGGCCTGGGAGCGAGGCTGAAGTTGATTGGAGTGAAATGGTCCCTGGTGACTAATTTGTTTGCAGATGATACTGTGTTGCTGGCAGAGAGTAAGAGGGAGTTACAGAGGGTGGTGGATGAGTTTCAAGGTGAATTCAAGAGAAGGAAATTATATGTGAATGTTGAAGTGATTGACTCTGAAACACACTGTAGGGTGAGGCTACTTACTGGGACCAAGTGTGAAATAATATTGAGAGGTGAGAGGTTGGAAGAAGTGAAAGAGTTGAAATATGTAGGAACTGTTGTGTAAATATGGAACATGGAAGGAGAGATTAGAGGGAGAGTAGGGCAGGTTAGGCAGGACATCTATCTATATATTTAAATGAAGAGACTCTGTTTGTCTGTCATGCTATACAAATTGTCATGTGACCACCTACAGCGCCAGGAATTCACACGACAGGATATTTTCATCACAAAAAACACCCCACTAATTACTTAATTACACATACTTCACTTTTATCGCACGTCTGGCAACCCACTCTGTTTGTTTACATAATCACGCTGCCACCGCAGGGAAGGAAAAAATATCGTACACGGGCTTATGGTCTATTAGACTTGTAAGGCTCTATAGGGAGAATCATAAAAGTAAAACTATGAGCATGGAGGTTAAAAGGGAACTGAGAAATAGTTTAGTCCTGCCAACACTGACATATGAGGACATGGTATTGGGCACAACATGTGGCCTGACAAAGTGGGATGGGGAAAGTATTGAGAATGTAAATGAGATTTATGGTTTGTGTGAGAAGACAGTGGTGCTAAAAGTGGGGTGATGCAAGAAGGTATACGAGATTGAGGTGGAGGGACCTGCTGGAATGAAAGGCAGACCACCAGCCAGGTGGGTGAACGGAGTCGAGTACAGGAGGAAGAAAAATGTGAATGAAAGGGGAGGGATTGACCAAGCAAGGAGAGAGTGCTGGAACAGGGAGAACAGGAGACATTTGACGTGGCTACACCCTTAGGGGAAGTTCCCAGAGGGAGTGAGGTGTCAGAGATATTGATACAGTAGATAGATAGATTTAGCTGTACCAATTTTACCATAAATATATCATAACTCCTTTGGGACCCGATAGATTTAGCTGTACCATTTTTGCCATATATTTTAATTCATTTGGGTCCCAGTACCAGTAGATCTTTCACTCTATATTTCACAGTTAAGGATGATATGCAGGCAACATACCTTTACCTCTCTTAATATATACAGTATAGTATAGAGACAAAAATCTGCCCAGGTCCTGATTAGGTTAGGTTATATCAGGTTAGATTTTGGATTGTTCTAGAATAGTATAAACAAATTATTTTATACATTCTTTGTTAGATCCCAAATGTGTAAACCCCCGATTTCCCAGATTTTCCCAAAAGATCGTTAGATTAGGTAGAGGGGGAGATGAAAGTCATAGAGTACCGGTATGTCATTTGCAGTAGAAATTAGTATAAAAATTAAACCCAAATCAGAGCATAAACTACTAGAATATATATTTTTTACTATGAATCCTGACTTATTAGTGTAGGAGACTTCTGAAGATGTACTAGTACTTAACATTTGGGTATTTTCCAGGATCATGTTGCAGCAGTCTAGACTTTATCTGGTAGTGTGTGAGACCTGAAGCAGCCAGACACCCAAGAGTGCAACAGCTGAATGAAGGAATGGCCATCTCATCTTACAAGCTTTCTGGCATCTATTGGTACCGTACAGTAAGATATTTAGGTAAGTGAAGCCTTGTTCACATGAACAGGCATAGCCCGTCCGCTGAGCTTATTTCTCTCACTTCTTTGTTAGTGTTACCTGATGGAGCAGTCCCCGGCAGGCTCCACACTAACTTGCCCGCCACCCACCTACCTAATGTGTATATCACTCACTATCATTTTCACTTGTCTCTTACATACATTATATTCTCTCTTCCATCTCTCACTCACTTCTTCCGACACATTCTTCTGTAATGTTCTCTTATATGCCTTCCTTTTCTTCTCTATTGCATCTTTCGACCACCAAGCACTCCCTTTCTTACCCCTCTTCTGTGTCTTATATCCTACTACCTCTACTGCTGTCCTCAATACAAGCATCTTAAATAATTCATACACATCATTCACTCCCATGTCCCCCAGCACCTCACTCGCCCTCCTCTAGTCTAAGGGGATTTCCATGAGGGAACCTGTTTTCATTAATAAAACAGAAAAAACATGCAAATTATCACATTCAGGTATATAATTTTATACAGATGTATAAAAAAACTCAGCTGGTAAATTTTGATTATTATTATTTTAACAGAGTCCTCAACATCACTTTTAAGATCATAAAAATAATGATATATACAGACATAAATACTGTATAAATATATCCAAATAACTTATTCATGGCAAAACATTACTCATTCTCTCTATTTTAACCATACAGTACTGTGAAAAATGCCGAGCTTGAATAATTTAATATATAATACAAGTGTTTAAGTATGCAACATCAATTTATTTTCATTACAGTATTTAGGTAAAACAAAACTACTGTACTGTTATTGCTAATTAAAACCAGACAAACATTGATAATGAAAAATAAGATGTATTTTACAGGTTAAGATTTTTCTGGCAAATATTTAAAACCTAATTTTTTTGTCATTGTATGATCTTTAATTTAAATTGTTTATTTTCACTGACATGAACTGTGACTTAGGTTTAGTTCTCACTATTTATTATTCAGAGAACTTTGTGTTTGAAATTAAAAATGAAGGCATATCATCAGAAGCGATATTTTTTCAAAGTAATTATAGGAACTACAAGCATACTGTTGACATAGTTAACAGACCTGCTGCAAAAAAGGAAATTAACTGCCACAGCAAAAATTAGTGTAGCAATGGTTATGATGCTTTCAGTGATGCTTTCTCAGTATACCACACTGCCACAAATACTCATTCTTGTATCAAAGTATGTTGCATTAACATAGACAAGAAATCCTTATAATTTTAAAGAAAAAAGGTCCGGTGTTGTCATTGATTCAATCTTAGTACATATATAATAATGAATGATGATATCCATGTAATGGAAAATGAAGCTATAATCCTACTGTATATATTTACTTGAATCCATGAGCAGCTAATACATGTCAGAAAGATTGATTGCTGAAGAAATTGGAGAGCAACCATAATCCAGAGAAATTGTGATGTTCCTCATAACGATGGAAGGCAATTATGCCCTTGATTAACGGGAATTTAGAATTAAAATGTTGATATAGTAATGAATGAAATTTGAGATGATATTATTCCTGCACTCCATGAGAACAGAAAAATGAAATGAAAAATTATTTTTCATTCCTCAGTACAATACAGTTAACTTCACAACCTCACTAGTCCAGCACCATCATAAGGAAAGTAATTATTTGAGAATATGTAACACAGAGACTAATAGTTACTGTGTAATAAAGAAGCTCCTAAGTAACATCCAATAAAAATGAAGAAGACAAATATGGATCTCCCAGATAAAGTTATTATGCAGACATAAATTCTGCTATATCCACTAAGTTGGATTCAATTTGTATATTGGTTAACTTTAATCATCAACTAACATCATAGATCTCTGCTCCCTCTTAGATACTTTTCAGCAAAAGGTGGCCAAGAATGAAAAGCCTCCAGGTTGCTTTATTCTCAATCACCCACCCTTGTACAATATTACACTTGCTTACCCTACATCATTAAAGTTATCTCACTCCCATTTAGCCAAATGCTTCACCAATCCAAACTCTTGAAATTTTGTCATCTTTCATTCTCTGCACGTGTTCATATCCCAAAGTCATCAAGCCACTCTCACTCCACACATATTATCTTCACTCTTTCTGATATTTAAAATATTCCTGCAATCATAAATTATCAACTCTGCCTCAAAGACTATACATACAGGTAGACAGTTTATCTTCGGAGACTGAACTCTAGCCATTTCTCCCTTTACTCTTCACCCAGTCCTTACTACTGAAGTAAAGTGAAAAAAAAAAAAGACTAACCTCACACACAGGTCTATTTGTTAGTAAACTGAAATTAAAATGTTATACAGTATGTGCCATTTTCTTTAATGTGTCAATTGTAAATATTATGCATACTGTTCCTTATTATACTAATACTGTACTGTATTTCAGATTATAAAACAGATTCATAGCATGTTGTGATCATACAAAAACTCAAGCAAACCATTTTCCACTACTTTTTTCATTCTTTCCATTCCTCCATTCTCACTGTAAAATATTTAAAAAAAAATTAGACTAGCTAATAACAAACTAGTACTACAGGATGTGTAATATAAAAATATTTGCCTACAGTCACCTGCCATACTTCCAGCCCAGTCAAAGTAAAACAAAAATGCTTTTAATGGCAGACACTATGCTGACCCAAATACACATTTGGAATGAGTGGATGGACACGCATCGTTATTGAGAAGTCTGTAATCAGTCACATAGAAGGAAGAGGAAAAGTTCTGGACTACCTTGGTGGTATATATAAAGCTTCAAGACCTACATACAAAATTACCATACTATTTTTTTTTTCCCAACTTTAAAAGTCACATGAAAGACTTGTGTCTGAAGTTTTACAAGCCATACACAGTATAGTACAGTAAACCCTCAGTAAGTCAGATATCAGATAATTTGGACTGTCAGTGTCACTTACAAATAACTTGGATGTATATCCGGCTTATGTGGAGTTTTTCCGGGTGCATCTTCACAAAGGCCTACGGCCTAAAAAGTGAGGCAAGTTGATTTTGTACTAAACTCGAATTACCATCTTTATCCATTAACAAACTTGATCTTTGCTGTGTTATTATTGATGACCGCATACGAGATGCATCTTTAACGCAAGGCAAGATGCTCTCTTTGTCAATAATTATGACGGCTGTAGTTGTTTGAATCAACCCTAAAGCATGGCCAGTTGTCGTCGCTTTTTTTTCCTTTCTTTAAACAATATTGACTTTTTCACATAATGTGATGGTCTATCTTTGCATTGAAAAGAGATTACTATACAACAAGCAAGCACAAAAATGTCAACAAAATTGCGGGAATAATGTATGTCTGTAGCAAAAAGTATGTTACGACTGACAAATTGATCGATACCAGCTCTGAGTCCCACACTTCACCTATTTCGCATTAATTTATTTCTGCAGTTTTTTCTTTTTTTTTTCTTTTTGTGAAATTGCCGTGATCTAGTGTATGGGAACCAAAGATACTAATGAAAGCACATGTAGTTTTGAGGGCGGGTGTGCAAGCGGTTGCACGCATGAAAAAGTTAAGCCACCGGATCTTTCGATAATTTAACATGGGTCTCCCCCCATTTGATCAGAGTTAGCAAGAGTTTACTGTGCTATTATTCTTTTGAAATTGCCAATACAGAATAATCAGCATTCCCAATTGCACTTACTTTCAAAGTCTTCCTTCTATGCACATGTACCAAGGTAATAAATATTCCTAATGATCGATTTAAAAAAAAAATGCATAGTTCAGGTCCTTGTATTTTATATATAAGGCCCCCTAGAAAATTTTAACCAAGTGATTTTAACAATTATTACATTTGTGATTATATTTTCTACTAGTAACAAACTACCAAAGACTGTAAATGGGATGAAGTAATTATGTACAAGAGAAATGCAATAATTTTAGCCACAAGCTACAAGACCCGACACACTAATATCAAGGAATTATGAGACAAACTGAAATATAATTTCAAACAGTTTACATTGGAAATTATAAGTACTAGTTTTAACTTGAAGATAGTTTTGATAAGTTATAACAGAAAATGTTTAAAAAAAAAATTATTTTGTACAGTACAGTATACAATAAAAACTTTCTTTTAGAAATGATACTTTTAGGATGATGCTTATACAGTACCTGTAGCCTACAGCAATGTGGTAATATATAAAAGATGCCGACACCAATGAAGAAGCTGAGATGAAGGTAAGAACACTATCTCAAACATGCAAGGTCATATGAATGGCTACTACTAATCAACAGCAGAAATGGGTATCCAATTACAAGTACTGTAATACATTTTGTTCACTAACCTTCACATTGCACTTTCCAACTTAAATTTAAATCCACCTGGGTTTCATTATAGGACCATCCTTGCAACATAAAAGTTTTATACAAAATTTCATGGGTTTCTGGAAATTAAGTTAATGAATTTTCTGCAAATTACTATTATGTTGCAGAATCATGAGAATTTTAGCACATCAATCAATAAAAGCTTCTTTTAATGCCAGACACTCCTCTCCACACAAACAAGTGAAACAAATTTATGTATGCAACAATGCAAACTCCAGCGCTGAAACTGGATACACCCATGGACCATTGTATGCGTTTATTTCTTATGGTAAATTGAAAGAACTTCTGTATATATACATATGTGATCTTTTCTCTACCTTGTAAATGAGTTCTGCATTTATATTCATTACTAATCACAAATATTTTATGAAATAAGTTTCCAGCATCAGAGAAGCTTATTTTTCACTGGGTAATAATTTATCCATATTATTCCTATCCCAAACCTTTACTACTAATCACAATACATCACTGGTTTAGTTCTTTCCAGGAGTATGAACTTTGTGTGAAAGGGAAAAAAAATACTGTAAATATGAAATGGTTATTCAGTAGGCGATGGTCAAACTTGTGTAAGTGCCAAAATTGTGTTTGAAGTTCGATATGATAAATGAGGAGATGAAACAAGACAGAATGGTGTGAGACTTGGGTTACCATGGTTAGCAGGTGGAGGGGGCTTATTATATCTCGGCTCATACTGCCCTCCTACAGCAACAGGTTGTTGCAACTGTGTGGTGCTTGCACATCTCTGGTGCAGAATACTGTCTAGAATGTTTCTACTGTCTACATGACAACAAAGATAATAAAAATATATACTTCATGTCAATTGGATTATAGACCTCAGTTCAGATCTGATACAGGCAGTCGCAAGCTTGTAACTGACAAAGAAAAGATGTAAGATTACATTGAATTAAAAAACTTCCTCTTAGCACTAACACATGTTTGACCTGGGAACTACTCATTTACAGTACATGTATTATGTTCTAGTTTGAATATGTATTATGAAGTAAACACTTGGAAAAGGAGCATAGTATAACTGTGAGCGAGATGCAAGTTACTAACAATACAGTACTGTACTTAATATTTTACTGTACCTAGCATGAAATAATGAAATACAATAATGTACTATTTTAGGTCATGGAGACTCCTAGGGCCTGCCGACACTTTTCATACACGACATAGGATATGCTTACAGCCGGTGCTACCTTCATGAAGTTTGGTGTGATGCCACGATAAAGTCCAAATGCACCTTCTGTAGCTATGATGTGACGGAATAATCCCACCATCGTCATTGGATGTTCTTGAACCATGCCTGGTGTTATCACTGCAATGAAGATAAAGCCTGATGTATGATGAAGTACATTACCAGGTAGGCTATAAAGTGAGGCAGGAAGCACGGAACTAAAGGATAAATGGGGAATTATAGGATAAAAGACTGAAGGCACAATATGAAGGAAGCAGGAGGTGATGGGAAGAAAAGAGCAATCTGTGGCGAGACAAAAGTGGGAAAAAGAGTAAACCCTTAATTCACGGGTGTAGTAAAATTTCGACACTAGCAACAAGTCTGGAGCACAACGAGTGTAGCATTCATTCGACAGCACATTTTAAAAATTTGCACGGTTCCTAATAAGCTACTTCTGATTGGCAACACTGGGTGGCAGCCAGGGACTTTGCTACAGCCATCTCCACCACCACCAGCTAGTCTTACATGAACAGTGAGGGTAAAAGGACATGTTTTTATCACTCCTATTTTCCTGTAATTACCATATACTGTATGTACGTAAAAAATGACTGACATTATATTTCATAGTGTTAATTTTTTATTCTATGACACATTTTATAACAAAATTAGTGTGAAAATGTTTTTAGATATGTAAATAGATTGTAAAAGTGAATTTTGAGTTGATGTCATTGTGAGACGGCTAGCCATCCTACAGATGTCATTTTAATATTCACAAGTACATCTGGAGACAACTAAAGGTTCATACTTCAATATCCTGTATAATGATTTATGTAGTGAAAGTGGCTTACAAGCTATTGGCCGTCAAATGTGTTGTTTACATAGTGACCGCAAGTGCAGGAGAGAGAGCTGCCATGATAGATAATGCCTGTGGCTAAGTAGTTAAAGAGAAGTTAGAAGGGGATACGAGAAGGAGCGAAGAAGTGGGTGAAATTTGCCCTTCCCTTCTACTCTTGTAACCTACCTGGACAATTGTGTCCTGGTGGCTTTTCAGTAGCAAATACAGTAAGTATTTTATAAAATACCTGAGTTAGCCACAGTAAAATCAATAAAGTGGACGTTTCATAGAAAAAAATCAATAAAGTATTGGTCCTATATGAATTGGTCTAAAGGCTATCATAACCAGAAAACATTCAAATTCACTAACCTTGGGCTTGGAGACGTGTACGAATAAGGGCAAGTGGGTAGGATGCAATCTGCCCACAAGTAGACGAGAATGCACCACAGGCCGTGATAACAAAGATAGAGGGGTTGGTATGCTGATTGTGATGCTGCATGTATGTCTTCTTAAGAGTCTCATATACTGCAAGGTCAATGCCTGCATAAGGTATAATGCCCAACAAGTTTGGGATGTACCCACGATAGAAGGACCTCAGACCCTCCTGATGGTAGATTTTCTTGGCTGCATCAGCTATACTGCTGTACTGACCAGTTTTTCTTAATGCTAATCTTGTTTTTAATACCTGAAAGAAAAGAACATAACATTACACAATATACAAAGTTCAATAAAATAAGTTGGATTCCTTGGTTATCGTGATAACTACGTTTCTCAAGGCCTCTCCACTGACAATGATACACACAAGAACACTGCCACAGATATAGACATTGCCCAGTACAGCAACACTAGGTGGGATTTAATTGCATTTAGTTAAAGAGAGACTTGCCTTATTGAACACACATATCAACGGTACAGTAAAATAAATAAGCCTGAGGAATTAATTATAATATAAAGATTTTATCTTAATCCACCCAGGAAGCTGTGTCTGATGTCAGAAACATACAGTAAAATATGATGATCAACTGAGATTTAAATATTGTGCACTTGCACTTTGGGAGCATAGACAAAAATTTTATACCTTGCAGAATATCTCACAGTATGCAAAATAACTACAATTCATGCTTTATCACTTACATTTCTGGGAGAGACGTATGCCTATTTTTAACTTTATAATGGAAGTCTTTGCTTTGATCACATCCCTTTCATCATGATTTATTTACTTGCTTTTATTTTGCTTCAGATGAAGATACTATGCTGAAACTTCTTTTAAAACACCTTTATCTCCATCCATCTTAGAATTTGACCATGGGGCCAGTACCTACAGTATGAGCTCACCTCAAGGGGATAGATGGTAGTCTGTGAAATGCCTCCAGCAAAAGAACCAGCAACAAAGCGTTCATATATAGTCAACTCGCGTTCCTTGCTGCCGCCGAACTGCATCACCATTCTCTTGCCTTGTTCATAAGCTGCAAACTTAATGGCAGACTCTGGTGCAATTTTTACCACATTGACACCATTACCACGCCATAGTGACCGCACTCCACCTTCACGTAACATGTACTGAAAGCATGTGGTCCATCCCTTGAACTGCTTCCCTCCATGTACCTAAAATGAAGGAAATATTGTTATGAAGGAAATATTGTTATGAAGGATATGTGATGAACTAATTTACCAGCTCAATATAATCCCATATAAGGACACACATTTTGAAGAGGCTAGTTGCAGTAATTACACACTAGTAGCTACCCATACAAAAATTTATTTCTGCATTTATTATAATGTTTTAATATTAAGTTTATATACTTTCAGTTCACAAATAGCTACCTAACTGTTGAAAAGTGAAATACTGTATATAGTATACTCAAAGGATTTATACTGTACTCTCTATTTAGTCAGCAAAATTATTATTATTTTTCAGATACAGCAAAAACCATTACAATATACATAAATCAGACTCTCTCATCTTACCTGGAGGAAAACTTTCAGTCTGTCCAATGGCGCAGTACAGGTTCGAGAGACCATTCCAGCCACACCCCCTGCCACAAGATGTCTCCACCATTTCCCTGACAACCATTCCTCCAGGGAAAAGTCATCTGGCACTGCTAAGTCCTCCCCAACATCAAGGTTCTGAAGAAAAAATATATAGTTGAAGACCTTCAATATAGTAATCCAAACACTACAAACTACCGGTACTGTAAGTTTATTAGACCTTCCCTTCTGCTCATGAGGTATCATGACATCTTCACACTCTAGCATACTTAGCTGATTCTAGCCGCCACACTATCAGTATCATTTACACAAATATTTTAAATGCAAAAATCTTCATCACCTTCTCTCATCAAAATACCTACACAACTCAAAATATACTGTACTTTCATTATTCTCTACACTAACTACAGCATACCAATCACACATCTTTCCTTTTCATAATATACAGATACAGTTCATGAGTTTCCCCACTACCATCATCAGCATCATTATATTCGGTTTAACATCCGTCTTACTTGCTGGCATGCGTTGGACGGTTTTTAGAAATAGCCTTCCAAGCTAACCTATCTCTGGTCAGCTCTTTACTAACTCCTCTTTCTCTCGAATCCATCCGTATCACTTCCCCCCTTGTTTTCTTTGGCCTTCCTCTACCTACTGAACCTGCTACATCAATTGCTCTACATCTACTAACCCAAGCACTCTCGTCCATTCTCTCAATGTGACCATACCACCGTAGTCTCCTATTCTGAACACATCTCCCAATACTGTCCAGATTTATTCTTCCCCTGAGTTCTTCTGATCTAAGTCTGCTATAATAATAACTGATGTACCATCATCATTAGCCTACACTGGGAAGAATTTACATACTGTGGCATGTCTCCAGTACAAGATGATATCATGGAGGTTGGCAGAGGGGTGGAATAGGAGGTAGTCTCGCCACTCATCAAAGCTGATGTCTAACGTACCATCTTTATCCATCCTGCCGAGAAAAGAAAGACAGGTAAAGCACAAATTTGTAATACATTTAGCCACTCATTTCTTCCTCAGCAAGGATCTGTAAACAATAGTTTATAAGACTGCTACCATTACAAGTTGGTGCCATTCAAAATTTAATGTACTGTGAGAATGAAGTTGGCTAATATTACCGTTTTTCAATCTCCCAACAGCAGTTGGATATAAGGTTGGGCTACATATAATATTATCATCTACATTTCAATTAAATGTACATTGCTTTCAGTGCATTCAAATGTATAGATTATCACAGAACCAGTGAGGGTAGCATCTTAAAACTTGGTTTCAGTTACAGTGAATTAACTGTTACCAACATCTTCCCATGATAAATATTAACTGAAATTGAAAAGCTGATTGTCTTTGGCCTTAAGGCTATCAAGAGATGGAAAATGTATAAAAGTGCACTGCAAACCTTGGTCAACAAACTTCACAACATCTGAGAAACAACGGTGCCAACATAAAATATAACGTACATTATAGGCTAAAGCAAAATTTATTAACATTAATTACATTGATGCACAGGACAACACAAACATGAAATAAATGAGAATTCAATCTATATGGTACTATCGCCAGAAAGCTTAATTAAAGATATCAATGGAAAAATCCTTTCAAAGTTATGAACACAGCACAAGGATAATCTTCATACAGCAGGAATAAATGTGACTACATAATACTGATACTCTACATACTACTAAAGAGCAAACAGCTAAGAGGGAGTATGCATGTTAACACAAATATACTCTACACAGCATGTGAAAGAATTTCATGGCTGTAACCCTTTCTCAATGAGGTCTTGTCCAACAGTAGTTATAATACTGTTTTTAAATTAATGTATCATCATGTCAACAATAATTTCACACAAAATTACAGTATAAGTAATGCGGAACTAATTACTTCTCAGTGATTCTTGGAACTCTTGCCAATTAGTTGACAAGTTATGTTAATATGAAACAAATTAAGTTTTGGTGTAGCAGCAAATAAGGAGAATAGTTAGATGAGCGCATAAAAGAAAGTGAAAGTATAACAGGGAATAAAGAGTTGAGAAAATAATTAAGTTGCAAACATTACTAATGACAACAAAAATATTGAGGTAGAGCTATGGAGCCACAACAGGCAGTAGGGTTAGCCTACTAGTTTTTCACATTTAACAACAACAATTATACTGTACTTCTATCATACATTTAGTTAGTGATGAAATGACTTGCATGACTGTGGACAAACAAAGATTAGTTCCATTTACTAAAATTTGTAAACGGTTAGGAGGCAACCCTAACAAAACATGGACTAAGGTACTGTACAGTCGCTATAGACAAAAAAATCCTCCTCATACTACAATAATGCAGAGCTTTGAGAGCCACATTTTACTGGATGCTTGGGGGGAAAACAAGGCCACTTTTCAACCACCTCCTCCTCCTCCTCCACCTCTTAGCTCTACCTGTCCACTGCTCACCCTCAGATTCTGTGACGTGCACTTACACTATTCTGTAACCCAAGCAGAGAAAGAGATATAGACAAATGTTAGTGCAAGTGAATGACACCATACAACAGCATTATAATGACAAATCATAACAGTACTGTACACAGATTAAAGTAAGTTTTTAAATAATTTCAAACATTCTATGGTGATGCAAAAATTAAACAACACAAAAGGTTAATTACATGGTATAAAGAAACACCAATAAATACAAATTAAAGTATACCAGTGTTATTCTTCTGGTTTCCCATTGAGGTGAATATATCATGCCTCATATACAAATAATAAACGGGCTACACATTACAAACAATAATATGAAGCCTGGTACGGTACAGTGGGACATAGTAATACAATTAGAAAGAGCATAACACAGAAAAGAGAATATGATGCCTATGAATGTTGATTCATTAGCTCTGAATCGTTAAAGAATCAGACACAGTCAGTCAACCTTTCACGTACAGTTGGCTCCACTCCCGCGTTTTTCTCTCTCTCTCTCTCGAATAACGTTTCACAAAATATTCGAAACATTCATATCTTTCACTCTAAGGATATGAATGTTTCGAATTTTTTAACTTGTGAATCAGGATTCGAATTTCTGACTGGCTCAACATTGGCAACGCGGGAGTGGAGCCAACTGTACATACGTGTTTTTTCCAGCACAGAAAAAATATGCATAGTTGCCCACACGTGAAGCTGTGGTATGCCTCGTTACTTGCTTGATACCTACAACAGGAATGAGAATGAGCAAAAGTTATAGTTTGTGGACAAGCAGACAGTAATATTTTACTGTCAGCTTGTCAACAAACTACCGTACACATTTTTTCACTTTCCTTTCATTGTAGCCACTTCACAAGTAACGAGCCATAACAGCTTCATGTGTGGGCAACTGTACATGTAATAGAAATTAAGCTTATGACGGAATATTCCAGTTCCCATTCTCTGAAGCTTATTTTAATGGAGGTTACTTGAGAGCACAATATTATTCTTGCAGATGGAAAGTGAGAAAGTTTGTGCATTCATAATCATCACTGGGAATTGTGAATCGTCCAGTATCAACTGCCACTGACAATTATAGCCTGCCTACAGTATCTGCTACCAGTACAATATATTAACACTCTCCTCTTTCTCCTACTCCATTAATTAATCATCTTCCTCCTTTCTCAATGGTAGACTGACTGTATTACAATTTTCTATTTTACCTCCCTCCTTCAAATTTCCTCTTATTTAACTTTTACCTTCCTCCAACTTATTACCGAGGTAGGTAACTGTCTCCTGGCATAGTATGGAACATTAAGACTCAGTAGTAGCCTTCCAACTCTCCCACAATAGACCTCCCCTCACTCCTTAACGCAAGTGTCGTGGTGTCAAAACAAATTAATGAAATTAAATAACAAAATCAGAGGAAAAAAATAAACTAAAACACCTGTATACACGATACCTGGAACTGCTGTTCAGTATTTCCAAGTTTTATAACCTGAAATAATTAATGTAATTGGCCGTCATTATTTCAAAATTACCCTATAACTGCTCAGTATCTTTACTTTTTGACACTAATTTCCTTTGCCCTCTTTTCTGTACAAGGTCATGGTATGTACATGGAGGTATGCCTCGTCATGCGACCAGGCAGTGAGGTGGGACTACGGCAGTGGTAAAGGGGAGGGGGGGGGGGGGCGATGGGTTGCGGGTCGATACAGCTGGAGTGGGACAACTATCGTCCACTGCACCAACTGAAACTAGGCCACACGGAAGGCAGGAGGTGGAGGGTTTGTGGGAGGTCAACCTTATTTCGCAATCAACACTGGAGTCGTGATTAGTGAATGTAGGTTAACCTGAAACAACGTTCCCGAGTTTACCATGCAGAGACAAGGGTACAAAAAAGTAACTGGTCGAATCAGTAGCATGAGACAGGAATAACTTATAACAAATGATAATTTACTGAATGATGAAAACAAGTTGTCATACTACTGCAGCTACCAGTAAATACCTGTGTGTGTTTAGTGAATAATCAAATAAAACTGGACGATAATCAAGTAAAGTGCAATGCCGACTTGGCCTACAATAACTTGCAACAAAATATTTCACGATGGTTGGTTTGGTCACAGACGCAACGGGGTCAAAGGTCCTTTTTTTTTTTTTTTTTTTTTAATGCTTCACTCCTCATCTCATGTGGAACTCTCAGCTTTAACAAGCACATGTTATGCCAACCTTCCAGTAAAATGGAAACTCCGCTCGAATATAGAATACATGTAGCCCATCACTACAAGCCTGCAGCTCAATAGCCTACATTTGGAAAGGAAAAATCTAAATTATGATTGCATCAAAATTCAATCTCTTTTTGTACATTGTATGATTAAATCCTCTACTCTAACCTCCATAACAAGCTGAACTTGTGCTATTATTCAACTTGAACCCAAAAATCCTGGCTAACTCAATCAAACCTATATAGGCCTATTACCGTACTGGGGTTAGTCTCCACACGATCATATATAATTCAAACTCAACGAAATCGTCATCTAACTGAAGACTTTTAATGCCCAATCATTTCCACGACAATGTGTACCAAAAGAGACAGTTGGCAGGACCACCAAATTATCACCGCCTTCCCTATCATTACTATAAGCTTACTCAGAAATGTCCTCTAACTATATTCAAATTTACAAAATAAGGATCAGACGTTTACTCTTTCTAAAAGGTCAGTTTGAATTAAATATGTGATGCTACTACGTTTACCAATACGCATGCTTACCAATACTCAATCATTAATGGAATATGCGACCCGAGATGCCTGTTAACTTTAAGATGGTTTGATCATTTAACATGTGTAGTATCTATCTAATGAAGACTTTAATTTTTAAGGCAACTGCAGAATATAATAAACAGAGAACTTTGTAAATGAGGAGAGAAGGTTTGCCGTTGCATTTCTGTGTTGGGCCAAAGTTGTGTCTTTGTATTCCTGGATTATAAGTGACTGCACATCATGATGATGATAACGACTTTTGAGCAAACCATTTTTAAGTTCATTGGCATTGCAGTGGGCGATGTTCCAGAAAAATAACATCCTCTGTTTCCTCAATCCTCCTCAAAACTTGCAATCCACAAGGCATCACCAGCCAGGGATCAACCTTATCAACAAAAATAATAGGTGCGCTGAACAGGTAGTGAGGTGTACTGTTTCCGTCACCTGTCTAAGACGACAACAAACAAACATGCACCACAACAACTAACTGAGTTTGTGTGGAGACAGACCAGACTGAAGATAGTCTAGTTCTAGACCGACATCAACAGTAATGTAATGGTACGGCAATACCTGGAGGACACCACGAAGACTGGGCACGGTAACAGGTGCAGGTAAGACAGGTGAGGGGAGGCGTGCCATTCCCCGGATTTGCCTGCACGTGCCACCTACTTGGAGCAAATGCAGGGCTTCTCGGGTTCCGGTGGTGCGATGATCCGAGCCAGGAAATCCGGGATCTCGATGATGAAGTCGATTGTGTCTGTCACCAGCTGCTCAGCCACCTCCGACAGTAGCTCCACCGTTCCCTCCCCTTCATCCTCCTCCTCCTCCTCCGCCACTTCTTTCGCCTCCTGCAGGATTGGCGTGAGAGCCTGGGGATCCTCCGGGGAGCTCATATCCAAGGTGTGATCCGCTGAGTGACAAGTGGTAGTGATGGTTCAGGTCTTGGAGGGTGCGAATGTCCTGTGATGCCTGACTCAGGACTAGGGAGGATTGGGGAGGTGAGAGCAGCAGGTATAAAGCGCCAAAGGTCCTCATGGTGCCATGCAGAGCGCCAAGTAAAGGGGGTCTGGTAGCTATTCACTACCCCGCTATACCTCGCATAAAACCAGTACCCTAGACACAAACACTTGTATAATGAAGTGGTGGCAGCTGCTATGCACCCTTGCCTCGCACATCACTTGGTTATTATTCAGACATCAATAAACGTTGACTTCTGCCCTTTAATAAAGCTTGATGAATTTGTAAATATGATTAATATCTGACGATGTCCTTCCAAATGACACTAATTCTTGACAATATCCAGAATGACAATGCGACAAGACCGATGACTAATGGCCGGAGCAGAAGGGAGGAGCACAGTGTGGTCGCAACGGGGTGGTGGTGCCAGACTGGAGTGTGCTGTACCGACCGTCTAGTCCATACACCCGCCACCATGCCAGCCCGACACACAGGCACTGGAGCCACCCCCCTTCCAGGATCATTCCAGATTTCATTCGTTACAATTTTCTTCAATTCCACTTCATTAGGTTTGCAAAAACACAACGGTACAATAACTTAAGTAAAAATCTCTTCATGTTTATATTTCTTACAGGCATATAGTAAGAACTTTTAATACATGTGTGGCAATATGTATACAAGGTAACCGATATTCTTTCCAGTTGCAAACATAGAGTACTGCACATAGTCCAAGAAAATAAAACACAGTCACATACTCACAAAACATAACTCTGACAAGCTTGTGAGGTGAGTGTCCCCCTGCCTGACTAACATGACACGCGATAGTATAGGATCTACCCGAGTGAGGACCGACGAGTGTGACCTACTTTTACTTCCCAAGACAGTACTGCACTACACCTCGATAGAAGCTAATGTAAACAAACCATGCGCAATCGTAGTGCCAAATTTTCTTAAGGGATTTCTTTAATTTTAAAAATGCTGCAGAGAGCACGTCATTATCACAACAATAAAGACGAAGTATTTACAATAAAGTACTGGTACATAACGGCACTACGTAGGATGTAATCATATACGTTGACAACCCCTACCGTACTCTACAAATGAATACATAATTATCTCGAGGAAGCTGTCTTAAAAATCAATATAGAACTGGAAGCTTGTAAAGACACGTCAGGATGCAGTAAAATGGATTCGAGCTGTCATTCAGTGTTAACCTAGCCTAGCCTAGTTGGAATGACTGAAATTATTTTGGTACATGCAGCTGCACACGATGATCGAGCGGTGGAATAAAAGCTTCCCAATCATCCCTTCTCTCATTTAATTAATAGTTACAATGTTTTTTTGTTTACACGAAAATTAAGGGAAGATTCTTGTGTTGGTGTATTTGAAGGTCTGTGATTTTTCCAAACTATGCCATGAAATTTTTCCCCTATTGGTACCATTGAGAGTGTTTTCTGGCATAGCTAGCTAGGAGAAATAAAAAGACCTTCCAATTCACCAACAAGAGAATCTCCCTTTATGGGAACCCTGTGGTATTGTCAGAAAGTTAGAAGTATGATAGTCCTTCAAAAATTGCAACGAAACAGAACCAAGGCAGGAGCGTGTTCCGTGGCATGGTCAGGAGGAACAAGAAGCCTCAAATTTCCATAAACAATCACAGGGTCCACCAGGCCACTAACTCTTACTGTATAACCTCGTAGAAAATTTCACATGACTATACCCAAGTCTAGGAATATATAAATCTTCATTATCGTCCATGTTGTCTCTTGCAACTTAATATCATTCGGACGATCGAATCAATATTGTCAAGGTAGCCATTATCTGAGGCGAATTCGTCCTGTAACCAGCTACACTCGTTCATCAAGATAGGTAAAAGGAAAGATGCTGCCAGGTAGGAAAGTGAATAATGGTAAGAGGCCAGCCAGGTGGAGGTATGTATATAGATATGTAGGTGGTTGGTGTGACGGAGTGGGATGTAGGGAGGTAGGCACTAGGCAGGAGGAGGTAGCCAATGTATATAAGTATGCTTGTATATGGGTATGACTGACTGAAGAGGGAGCAAGGGGTAGTGTAGAGAGGTGTATGATGAGCTGTGGCGACCCCTATAGAAAACACACGAAAGAAGACTAGAATGCAATGTAAGGTATTAATATTATCATTCTAACACCATTGTCAACAAATTGTAAACCACTGATTCCTCCAGACTGTCACAAAATGGCACCAATACAAAGTGTGTTTCGTAGCACAGTTTGGTAGAATTAAGAGCTTACCATTTGCCCCAAAATAGATACTGTTTATAATTTCATTTTGATTAATATGCTTGTGTGTCTACTGAATACTGTTGTAACTACTATTTATTTTCTACTTCTTCACAGTGCTCGCAAAATTGAAAATGTATATACATGTTTGATGTATTAGTGAATGAAATTCTCTTGACAATACCATACCGACAGCAGTGCAACGAAAGAATTATGTTCTCTTCTAACTGCGGCGTCACAATTTGGCAATGTCCCATCTCAGCTGTGAATAATTTCTTTCATTTAAAATATATATTTTTCGTTCTTTTACTGCGAGCCAAGAACTTTAAGACTTTTGTGTTTTCGCAACTTTTTCCCATTTAAATGTCCACTAATTATTTTATTTACTACTTCCGTACGTTAAATCAGACTTTTTCAGTTTGTTTTACTATTACAGTACACTAATTTTATTAATGAGTAATTATAATGTTGCTCGTACATTAAATAGTTAATAATCATGTCTATTATTATGGCAAACAACTGGAATTAATACGGCTGCATATTATTGTCAGGTTACATAACATAAATAAAGGCACTATATCATTGTGTCTACGTCCAATGCATTTCAAGGTTAGCCTTGTCTGGCAATGGGTTGGTGGAGCCACATCTGCAACACACTGCAGTCTGCAACATGTCTTGGCTCCCACAGTATCACTAAAAATACCATAACTCACCTTAAGCACAGTGTCGCAAGCTTTAAAACAACGGTTGACGAATTCCACAATTTTCAGACAGAAACCTAACCATTATACTTGTCGGAAGAAAGTAACAACAAAATCCAAAAGTAAATTTATGCATTTCAATATATATAAAACAATTTACGTCAACAATAATATGCTTAGACTACCTCAAGGCGATTTAAAATTTAAGGGTTGAAAAATCTTACTATAATAGAGGTTATTTCTATATAATGCTTAAGTTACTCGCTGAATGAACATAAAAATACTATAGCCAGGGAAGGTAAACAAACAGACACATAAAGAGACATTATAAGGATGCAGTATTGTCCTGCATTTGACGATGTTTATGTTATTGCACATCAATCCCTCTTGCCACAAATCAGGTCATATAACGCGACAGCACGAACTACATACATACAGCAGTGAAGCAATTTGTAAACAGTAGACACAGTATTAAAATCAACATTGCTGTCTGTATAAAGTTCTGCGTTCGATTATTTAGGGTATATTTATTGTCTATTGGTGTAGAATGAGAGTTTCCATAAGTATATTAATAATGGAGGTGTTAGTGGGAGGTAAGAATGGAAGGTGTTCAGGCACAATCAAATATCCACTGACACATTCATTCCATCGTAGTAAATATCTTGGTAGTAAAGAACAACACGTTTATGTTATTGCAAAACCTCATAAAAATATTGAGGAGTAGTAACTGTGTTGGGACAAGGTCTATGAGGAGGATTGGTGCATTTTTTTAGTAACGAAAGTTTGAGAATCTATCACATGAATCACCACATGCAGTAAATTAATCGATAGTTATTATTCGCATAAGACCTGAATACTAATGGCATCTTTTTGCCTTCTTGAGTTGAAGGAGGGGAGGGGGAGTGGAAGGAGGGGAGGGGGAGTGGAAGGAGGGGAGGGGGAGTGGAAGGAGGGGAGGGGGAGTGGAAGGAGGGGAGGGGGAGTGGAAGGCGGGGAGGGGGAGTGGAAGGAGGGGAGGGGGAGTGGAAGGAGGGGAGGGGGAGTGGAAGGCGGGGAGGGGGAGTGGAAGGCGGGGAGGGGGAGTGGAAGGGAGAGAGAGATGACAAGTTAGTGTTGTATAAAGCTCACCTCCCCTCTTACATCACCAGCAGCAGCAGCAGCAGCAGCTCGGTAATGCAGTAGGGGTTAGTTTATTTTAGTCTGTAAATACCCGACACTTTTGTACGAGTCACTCATACGTTAATGAAACTTGCACGACAACAGGCCTCGCTGAACATCAAACATTATTATATTTATACAGTATATATATACCTAGAATGGAACATTAAATATAAAATGTAACCAAAGCATGTTATTATGAAGACACATGCTAATTACCAAACCAAGCATCATCATGTTATAAACAATCATCACTTTATGGGGGTTTCCAGGCCAAACTTATATTAGCTTAACTCATAGAGAAAGTCTAAACTACCTTACAAAATTAGATAACCTGAATGTAAATTTTCCATACTAATTTAAATTATATATATTTTTTTAACTTTAATAACAATTGCAATAAATGAAGAATAAGAATATACTGGTAGCTTTTGACAATGACAATGACCACAATGCCAAGGAATAAAAAGTATTGGCACTACATACTCCCTCCCTCCTCTGTGCTATTTACTGAACAATTTACATCACTGTTTTCATCCTAGTGTTTGTATATCAGGCATGTGTTTCTTCCCGGAACAATGTCCGGATTAGAATTATACAAAAAAAAAATAACTCCACCCCACTGTATAACAAACACCAACGCTATGCACGTACACACACACACACACACACACACACACACACACACACACACACACACACACACACACACACACACACACACACACGTCACAGTTTTTTCAGAGTAACAAGTGTGGGTGATGGTGTTCATATGGCAACTTAGGTATTTGGTCCCCAACATTCATATCGTCAGCAAGGTTATAGCATGTTTTATATGGCTTCCCCTGTTATAATATGATGTACTACAATGTTATGATGTCTTTATGCCAGTACCCTATTCTATTTATATACTTAATCTATCTCCATGAAACTAAATGAACAATGAACTATTGTCTGTTAATATACTACCATAGTAGAGAATAAATATTAAAAAATGGGGCGTGTTGGAAGGAAGGATTAAGTGGGGAAGGCCAGGGAAGGTTAATTAAATTGGGAAGGAAAGGGTCAAGTGGGGAAGGAAGGGTTACTTGGGGGAGGGAAGGAAGGGTTAAGTGGGAGAGGAGGAATGGTTAATTAAGTGGGGAAGGGAAAGAAGGGTCCATGGGGAAGGGGTTCAGTGGAGAAAGGAATGGTGTAAAGAAGGGAAAGAAAAATGGAGGCAAGTGGGGCATAAAAGCAGTGGCATAGGTGGGGTACGAGTGGTAAAACACATTGAAAGTCCACGGTAACTAGGTCGAGAATACAGGGGGCAGGTATGTACAGTACAGTAAGTTGCAGAGGAATGATGACTTGGGGTGGGCACGCAGTCACAAGTAGGCAAGCCCATACCAAGGTTTAAAGAATATTTTAGGCGAGTTAACCTTGTATTCTATAAACCTTGGCCCATACAGGACTGAGTGGAATAACTTAACTATGGATGAGGTTGGCTAGGCGTGTGTAAGGATATTTTTTTCAGAGGAGCAGACTTATGCATGATGGCGAATGGAATACACAGTACGAGTAAAATAGCAGCAGCAAGTTCAGTTCATAGTGGAAAGGAGATTAGGGTTGGGTATAAAAATGCGAAGGTGACTGACTATAGGGTTGGGTATCCACTGGAAAAAGCTAGGTATACGGGTTTAGGTAACAAGATCATGATGGATAGCTATGGTCGAGTTTACAGTGGACAGGTAAGTAGGTTTGGGTGACAGTGTGTAAAGGTCAAAGGGGTTGGGAAACAAATTAAAGATGGGGCACTATGATGAAATGAGGGAAACTGGGTCAGGGTGAGGAAATGACAGAAGAATGTAATAACAAGATGGCAGCGGAGCAAGCTTTCTGTAGTTGTCTGGAAAGACTGGTTTAAGATGGATAGGCATAAAGTAGCATAATGAAGGCAGTGACCCTGACTGGGGTGGAGAACAGGGTCTTGGGGAAGGAAGGGTACAAGACGGGGAGGATAGTGAGGTAGGCGTAAGTTAGTTGGGGAGGAGAGAATGTTGAGACAGGGTGAAATATAGGAATTTGGGATAGTGGTTCGGTATAAAGGAGAGAAAGAGAGGGGGGTAAGGAGGGTAGTGACGGAAACACCGCGTGAGTTTTCAAACATGAAGGGATGCCAAGAAAACCTGCCAACTATTCTGGCCAAGCACCCGTGATGTAACCCCCTACAACCCCACCACCTTCACCCTCCACACCCATTAACCCAGGTGTACACACAAGCCATATTACCCAATGATACACATGTGCTGTACGGTCATGTGCAAATATTCGAGTCCACTGAAACCAGGGCCGGTATTAACAAAACATTTTAATTAAGAATTTGGACTTGTTCGTATGTTTGTAATACTGATCCTCACCCTAGTGTTTCAGGCTCATTTCGAAGCAGTGAATGGTATGCTATTCTATTTGTATGAGCTGTTATTATGATTTTTGAAGCAGTGGCGGATCCTATCCTGGCCATGAATAACCGCTTATCAACAAAATATTAAGTTACGGTAAGAGTGAACTTTAATTTTGTAAATACGAGCCCAGACGTCCATATTTAGTCTTGTGAACGAGTGGCAGTAATGCCCACAATCATAACAGAAATCAAGGGGACAACAATAAAGCCCATGGTTAGCATTTAGTAACAATATATACCGGTACTGATTACAGCTTTGTATATGAAGTAGACATTGTTTTGACTAATACTACTATATATATATATGAAGTAGCCATTGTTTTGACTAATACTACTAAAGGTCTGAGTAACGATGCCAACATAGGAATGCCACTCATCAGGCCGGGTGGGAAATGCTGGCATCGTCCACTAACCACACAGGAATGTCGAGCAGCTCAGCAGATGACAACAGGAAAGCTCGTGTGTATCCGGTGAATGATAAAAGGTTAGATAATTTATCATCCTCATTTGTGTGATATTGAGTAGGGGTTTTAGATCTTGATATTTCCCGTATGCACAGGGAATTATCGCTCTGTTAAGCTTACACAGAATTTACTTGAGGTACCGGTACGTAGAATTATGTGCATTGGAGTTACTACTTTGTAATAAAAAAAATATATACATCATGCCTTAAGGAATTCGCTTGATGTTGGAAAAAATATGCATAAACCTTAACGTTAAGGGTAACTTACCGATCTTTTGGTGGATTTCCAGGCATGAAGACGAGACCACACTGAGTACGAGCACACACTTCAGCTGACCCATACACCATTACCATGGCTCCCACAGCACCTCTACTTGCAGCACTTGAGGCCATCCGTACTGCCCCAACACCCATACTGTGCTGAGTCGTGCCCCCATCACCCTTACCACGGGGAGAGGGCGACAGGTCACCATAATCTGAGCGTGACGCCGTACGGAAGCGACCTGTGTGTGTGCCCCCAAGAGTATCGGCTCTCACGTGAGTGGTGAGGCCATTGTGTGCGTCGTGGGGTCGCAGTGGGTCTGGAAACCCAAGGTCTTGATGGTAAGTTCTAAGACTCTCTTCACGACTTGCCATATTAACCATTTCTTATCCACCGCCACCGGTTGTTTACTATACACTATACAGTCACAAGGAAGACTTAGAACAGCAAGAGATAAATCACCACTACGCCTTCACTTCATATGCACCAGCAATAATACGGTACCGGTTAGTATCTCGTAGATAAAAAGGAGAGACCACTGACGACACAGTAACAAACACCACTTAACGTCTCACCCGACCTGGTGCACAACCCTCACTGCTCTTCATGGCCCTGTGATAGTGTGGTGGTTTCTAGACTAGATTAGTAGTCTCTGCACCACCAAGTGCCAACTCGTCAATTTATCCACCTCTTATCTATGAACATTATGCGTTTTTTCATAAACTAACTGGCCAAATTCCTGGTCAAACGTGCGAATACCTATAGCAAAATGTCATTACCTCCCTAATATTGGTAATAACATAAAAATAAAGTGATGAGGGGCAACTGCCTGACGTCACAGATCAGCTGGCTGGCAGCCATAATGATGCAACAACTTCTCGACAAGCATATCACCAATGGATTCATGCCTAAACTTTCACTGAAGCCTTGTATAAAATTTCCTACTTGAGTGTCTATTTATTTCTCTGCATTGCATTTATCATGACTTGATTTTATTCATATATACAAAACACAAGGGAGAGGAAAGGAGAAAAAACTTTTGCTGTCCACCTCACATAGGCCTAATCTTTATCACACACACGAGAGAGAGAGAGCTGCAACTTATTAATGTAGTATATACCGTACTGTACCACAAAGTAAATGAAGCACCTGTGGTTTGAACGACTATTTATGGCGAGCCTCTTTGTCGTTCGTACCCATACCACGGTCAATTCAGTCATATTGTGGCCAAGGTTTAAAGAATGAACGGAACTTTTGTGTACCATAAATACGGCTCTATATTTCCCAACGCAGCGCCAAAGCGGAATTTTCCAGAAGGCAGTCAAATTACCACCCTCTTCCTTGTCTCTCACACGGCCCAATCTCTCTGTCTCCTCTCTCTCCTACTTTAATATATTTTTTTGTCTCTTTGCTCTTTCACATAACTTCCCTTGCTGCCACGCCTCTCACTCCTCTCACTCATCCCATTACTCCCACACAGCCTATATATGCAATACAATAATCTGGCCTACACTGATATGTACTGTACCAACCTCTTTCCACAATTTATGTTTAATATATTCTCTTCAGTCTCCCTCCTCTTGTTTCTCATCTGTTATCATGAACATTTTCCTCTGACGTACAATAATTATTCCGTCACATCCTGCCTGCTTCTCAATCCTATAATCATGGGGATATACAGTGGCATTTCTAAACTTTAGGCTACTAAGATATTGTAGTAGTAAGCACAAATAACTAAACATTCTTCATTTCACGTGCATTAAATAAGTATATTAAACTTAAGCTGAAATTGGCCTGATTCATCCACTCCAAATATATCAAATATATAAAAAAAAAACAGTGACACATGGAATATATTTTGTTACTGTAAACTGTGATGTAAACTGAGAATAATAAGTGTAATATTTCTAGAAGGCAGCCACAGTACTTCTTTTGCACTAACATGTAACTAAAAGTAATTTGAAGGATGAAATAACCTTGTATTATTGTACTAGTCCCCTTTAGTTAACCTTGTACTTTGGTTGACATGACTTGCTGCAATTATTTACAGTTTGGTTTGTATCAATACTCAAGAGGTTGCTCGAGGTGACAGAAATAACTTTAACTCATTGGACAAGGTGGTGCCTCTAATGACGTGTTAAAAAGTCTACTGATATTCTGCGTGCTCAACCAGCTACACGTGGCTCTTGATGCTGCAGGAGTGAATCATAGGCTAAAAAAATCACAATATCTAGTAGTAGGTATGGACATTATAACCTATTGAATATCTTTACATTTCAGCTCAAGGTAAACTATATACTATAAAATATTTCAATAGATGAGGGGGTGGGGGTGGGCAATTCTTAATACAGTGGGAATACTTACTTTCCATACGGACTGTACGTAAGGAAGTTTTACATTCGACGTAGGGGTACACATTCAAATAATATATTTCTTTGCCTTTGAGTTTCATTCCGTACTGAAGGTAGGGACATCAATGTGAGAAAAGAATTGGTGAACGCTACATTCATGATGTTATATTGTATAACCCCAAAAGTGTAACGATACTAATTTAAGTGTTTGTACATTATAGAAGCAGAAGCGTGTCATAATATAAGCAAGCAGTGTGTTGACATACAAAGCAAAATAGAATCTGATCCACTCTTATTATCATGGTGGTCACGCGATATACTACTACGATGTATACAAGCCACACAATTGGCAAGTCACCCACATAGTCAGCCACGTGCCAGCCACTCCAATAGCTTGAGCAGGGTTCATATAGCTTGAGTACTAACCTAGCCTATGTGATCTCCTGCACGGACCTATGAAATGCTCACGCTTTCATTTTTACGAAAAAGTTTATTATGATCTAGGAAGAGCGGTCGGAAGTATGGGTCTGGGGGAGAGAAGGGGAGAAGATACACGATTTCACCCATTCTGACAGTCATGGGCAAGCGATGAACGATAACAGGTACGATAGCTTCATGCAGGGTTCATGTATAGTAATATCTATGGAGCCAATGAACAGTCACGCCGAATAATCCTGCAACAAACCGTCGAATGAAAGTGCCTTAAAATAATGATGCAAAGCTGTACCTGTTGATACCTGATGCAGGAAAAAAATGTTTTGATAATGACTGTAGATACCAGCCATCGTCAACCACCTTGTATATTTTGATACGTACAGTCGGCTTCAGGAATTCGTATACACCACTGTGACATCAAGGGTTCGTAACAACTAGAAAATTTAGTACCGTACATTCATTTCCTACCACTAAATCTTTCTAGTAATGTTATTTGACTAATACTTGAATCAGTCAGCAAAATAATTCGTACATTATGTGCAGAATAAATACATCTTTTAACCAATGCTATGTGTACGAATTCCTGAGGCCGACTGTACAACCTAATGCCGCCACTACAAGGCCTCGCTCCTGGTCACCTCGCGTGTTTACTTAATAATATATTCTATACTTTGAGGCAGCGACCTTGGGCTTAGGTATGTGGTTCAACTTTCAAGAGCAACTGGAACTTGCTTCGTTTATGATCTTTCACATTATATGGACAGTGGTAGAGGCAGTCAGTACATAGGCTATTTATAGGAGCTGAAGAAAGTGCCATTACAATACTGTTTGTCAAATTTTAATGTATAGTTCTAAGCTTAGTATTGGTAATAGAATGTCATCATAGCCTATGATTATTTAGGAATATCCAAACTCAAGTAAGCATTCCCAAGCTCACAGTATATTTCAGAAAAAAAAAGGTCACGTCACACACACTTTATCTTATCATACAATATTTATTGATTCCATTTGGAGTCCTCGCTCTAATAATATATATCTTCCACATCAGTCTATACTCGAATATTGTATATTCCTGACACGTGTCACTTTAAAATACATTACGGTATATTTAAAGGAGATATATAAAGGAGACATATATATATCGTTCAAATTATCATTATCTATCATTCAGCTACCATTGAACCAATTACAACGCTTCACCTATAAGCTATACCTGCCATACTTTGCTGAAGCTCGCTTAATACTCCATCGGGCTATTCGAAGCAGATCCGGACACTTCGTGACTGTATACCGCATTTCTTTAGACCTGGACCATGGCCTGGACTGGGAGAATGGAAGTACTGTATTGTATCACCCTCACCCCCCCAAACTACTAGCCCTTGCCTTCCCACAGACAGACCGCTCCCACGACACTCCTCCATGTTCAGCCAATCACAGCTCTCTTCACCATGGCCACGGACCAATCACCCACCACCACAGACAAAAGGCTAGACCTCAGTCCAAACACTTCAGTGTAATAAGGACACATCAGTGATATACCGTTACCTTTAGTAACCCACAGGCCACAGAAGAGTGGAAAAGAGATTGTGATACATAAGAATGGAAAATGAAAATATTATAGATATAAACAACAGTATTGTAAGAACACCAGCAATGTTGTTTTACTACACGCTCATATTCAAGCAAAACTGTTATAATCATCAGATACTTTAAAACTGAAAACCTCCAAAATAGGTAGGCATTAAGGCATGTCTCATCATTGATGAGACATAGTATAATTTGTCAAGTTCGATACTCATATTGCTAAAGTGATGCGCATTTTAAGATATCACTCCTACCAATCGCAAAGCTACTGTACCAACGGAGACAAAAACTTGATGCCATTAGGTTTGCCAGGCTAGGTTTGTACCGTAATTATAAACATATCCGGAGGATATTTGCTATATTATAGACAAAGTGTTACAATACAAATGTTTTTAACTGTAAATACAAGTGACTCGTGTGACGGGGTTGTCTCACAACTGGTCTGCCACCACAGCTGTCTACGGTCCTTGGGGGCCAGTTAGGTTTGATACCAGTCTGGTATTGGAGGTGGATAGCCTTCAGTCTGAAGGCTGTGTTCAAGAAAACATAATGAGCTAAGTAACAATAGCTATCATGCCTTCGTTAAGTGTCTATGACAATTATTCCTAATTTTTCAATTTCATTCCCCATTTCCAACAATGGTTTCACTTGTGAACCTCTGCAATTAAATTCAACAAACCACAAAAAATCATGGGAGGCTATTTCTGCGACACAAACGCATTCAAGGGTTGAGGGGCTCCAGCCTGAGCTATTGGTGTTAAACTAAAATCAGAATACAGAATCTGTTGCCTAACGTATAGGCCTACACAACCTAAAGAGTGTCACTAAAACCTCATGACTGTAAGTGGAGTCTGGAGTCAACATACACAGGTGATTTTTAGTATATCAGGCTGATGCATGTAGGTGTTCGTATAATATTGACCCACTTTTAATACAAATAAACCTTCGGAAGTACGGTAACGCCCTTGAAAAGAAACATACATTAACAGACGGAGTATAAAAATAAATTGTCGACAGAAACTGTAAGTGCACGTGAGGCAGGAGGCATGGTGAGTGTGGGAGTCGGAGTGAGGGGGTAGCCTAGCCAGAAGTAAGTGGGGAGGATGAGACACCAAAGCACAAGCAAGTCATGCAACTTAACGTCCGTCCTCCCAAACTTTCCTATATTTACACTATACTGGTGTTTTTGGAGGCTACGGTACTACTGATTCTTACAAACTCTTCAACAAATCCGACTTTCTATAACCCATTTCATGACCGCTTGGAATATTGGCAGCCTACAATTTACACAGCCTAGCCTACACTACTACATCATACCCCTCTGACACTGCCTCACTTCCCTCTCGATTTTTCACTCCTGCTTAAAAACTCACTGATCAAAATCAATGTTAATAGATCAAAATATTATGCAATCATTCGCTTTAGAACATTAGTGCAGTTGTTTCAATTGACGCAATAAGATAGTGTTGAGTATTTTTAACATAAAATTACTTAAAAGAAAATAATTCCACACTCTAGTAATCACCATATAATCATGTCAATATTCTTATCTCATTCATATTTCAACCACATTTTATTCACATCAGCTGACCATCTTTGCTTCTAGTATATAGGCTAGTGGTCAAAGCATTCATATGACTTTATAAACATTCAATTAAAATATCCCTGATGAGTTCATGAGTGTCAAGGGCCGCTGCTTCCATGTGCAATCTCATTAGCCAAAATAAAACAGATTTTTAAATATATTTATCCATTTTAGTAATCGTGTCAAAATGTTTATGTAAAACTTGAACTCTGTCAAATCCTTCATTAGTTTTTATTATCTGTTTAGCACCTCCCGCGCACTGAACAAACAAACGGACTCTTAATACAAAACACAAAGGCAATTAAAACTAACGAGAGGACACAGGAAAGTCACGTAGCCTCGTCCCAAGTCAGCTGTAAGAGAGAGAGGAGAGGAGCTAGCGGCTTTCTCTTTTGTTTACATTCACAGTTAGCCTACTCACTTCCGATACTTCAACGGTCATTGGCAAGGTGAAGGGAAAGGACGGAGGAAGAAAGTGTAAGCATAATAATAATAATTCCTCTTGTCTATTTACTAATGGTGTCGAGAGGTTTGGTGGATTAAATATTTCAACGAGATCTCCCATTATCACTTGGCGAAGGTCCCACTCCTACCTCCTACACCACGAGGCCGCCTTGGCTAGCTGTCTCCAAATAGAAATGCCAAAAGTTTTCCCAAGACGAAAGAATTTAACTGTTTACGCCCCTAACGAGACCAGTGTGCGTGTTTGGGTGTCTGCCTTCTTGTGTGTGTGTGTGTGTGTGTGTGTTACAATATCTGCATATATTTTACCTGTCTGTCTGTTTCAAGTGTTTGAACCAAAAGCTTGTCTGAGTGGGATACCAGGAAAAGTGGGAGTGTCGGGGTGAGGATGATAACCCCAAGGGAGTGTTTTGAACTGATAACCTGAGCCTACTGAGTCTCGTATCATCCACTGGACGACAACACTGTTCACCACAAACACATTACCACTTGGGGATATCTGTAGTGACAAGGCAAAGTCTGTTTATTATACAACCTGTGGCGTGTGGGATATACTAAAGATTGTGTAAGGTCAGTCTTTCGACCAACAAAAAGTTTGAGCGAGTCTCACCGATTCCTTCCATCAATGATAACAAATAATAAATCATGATAACAAATAATAAATCACGATAACAAACCACTATAACTGAATTTGCATATTTCCTAACCACCGTGACTAGGATGAATGAAAGAATGAGATAAAACCTGTTTAAATACAGTATACAGGGCTCTTGACGTTAGGATGGGATTAGAGTGTAAACTGTGACCCACAACTCCTGCTGCTGACGTCACCTGCATTTCCTGAACTCCGAGCGGGCGTCATTCTTGGAAAAACGAGTTAATATGATGTTTTTATCCGTGCCTGTTTTTTTTTTTTTTGGAGGTATAGTATAGGGTTGGTGTGGGAAATGTTTGTGGTATGAAGGCGGGTGGGTCGTGCAGGTTGTGGGTGGTATGGTGATGTAAGGGAACATTAAGAGTGAGGTGGGGGGGAGGGGGTGTCTGACGGGTAGGTGAGGGGGTGGGACAAGATTAGGTGTGGGTGGTATGAAGATAGTGAGTGAAAGTGAAAAGCGAGGAGTAGGAGAAGGTGCCAGGTGAAAGGTGTGTACAATATGAATGCCAAGCAGATGGGAGTGAGACGCCAAGGAACCAAAGCATCGATGACCTTGAGTGTTTGTAAATAAGTACGGTAGCCTAGTCTGGTTCCCGTTCCCCACACCAAACCAACATCTTTATCACTCCCTCCCTCAGGTGTCATGGTATCTGGGTAGTCTTATCATCGACCTTTCAACATAAGGGGTTATAACCAAAGTGCATTATCAGTGACTTTTCTCTTATCCAACGTAATCACTCTGATATTATAATTGTTATCCTAGTCCTCTTTATCCTTCTCAGTATCATTAATACGATCAGCAACATCATTTCACTTTTATATATTTACTTTTGGATGACATAACTTTAGACAGCGACTATAGAACAATATAATGCATACAATAATATAATGCGGCCACCACAACCACAGAAGAAAAATATGACAACACAGAAACACACCGTCTAGAACACCATACGAAACACATAATTATACCAAACCATCACTTCAATTTACATTACGTTCACACTTGTAATACCACTTGCTACTTCTCGTCATTCTTATTTTATGTATGTGAACCCACTAGACGATCTTTTAGCATTCAGGGGCGAAAATTAACCGACCCTCAGCCAAGATGGAGACGCATGAAACGTAATTGGTATGGTAGTCACATCAGATTGAGTTGACTGATGGCGGCGGGAGGGTAAAAGAGTTGTGATGAGGCAATTTTATCCCCACAGTGCCACCAGTATAATCCCAGTCACTGACGGCATCACACGCACACACACACACACACGTTAATAAAAAAAAACTTACAGTAGACTTCAGTATTCAACCCTTTCACGGTGGTAAAATTGAGCACGGGAGCCAAGAGAGAATTTCTGAGAAATTGGTGTGTACATCAGCTCAGGGAAAGTGTGTGAAGGGAGTGGTAAGTGGGAAATTCATAAGTGTTAAGGAGGAGGAGGGAAAGGTTGGATGATACAAGTTGAGAGGGAAGAAAGAATAGTGTGAAGGATGAAATGATTGAGTGAGATGAATAATAATAATAAAAAAAAGAGATCTTTACACAACGCAACCATTACAAGACGATGAATCAACGACCAAAATAACAATAATGTCAACCATGTGTCGGCTAACTATAAAAAAAATTGACGCATATACTATTATATATTATGTGCACTGAAAGTATACTATAAACACTTCGTCTATCAAGGTGGTAAACTGCTCAACGAGAAGTTACCATGCTAGACATTTTTATTTTCCCACTTTGATACAATTGAGATGTTCCAAGAATATGTGATTCTGTTCACCCAGTTGATTCAAACAATATAGTGTCAGAGAGACATATAAACGTTTGAAATACACCACAGTATGTATCTATAATAAAAACTATTTCAAAAGACACTTGCTCACAAAAAGGTACACTATATTTCAAACTATACATAGGTACGGTAGAACTAAAATGAGTTTTTTTTTTTTCAATTAAAAATTAATAAACAAAATAATGGTTAAGAGACTGACGATAACCCTATAGTCTAAATTCACTATAAAAACAATATACATAACTAGAAGGCATTTAAAATTAATCGTACAACCTGCATGTCTAGTAGCATCAGTAACGCTACACATACAGTAGAGTAAGCTAAGCTGACGACAACAACAAGCGGCTAGCCTCGGGATCAGGGTGGGTGACCTTCAAAACAACAAGGCTTGTGTTAGTTCTACTTCAACGTTACGAACCGGCCACTCCCATCTAACAAACTCCTCCACATTCGTACCGTTGAAAATTATCTACATTACCAGATACCTATACATCGTTATATCGTTGAATAAACATGCACTTTCAGTCCCCAATTTCATACGAAGAATATAATACTGTGGTTGCAACTGTAGCCTCCATACTGTGTTATATTTATTTTCTTATCCTAGTTATAGCCATTGGCATTATGAATGAAAGACTGAAGCAATTAATTACTACATGCATAAATAAGATTAGCCTATTATACTTGTACAATACACTCTTGTGTCCCTTTGGAGGGCACTGCCGGTAGAGCTGAGTGCAATAATTAAACTATATTACTGATGAGCAGAAACCGAGGCAATTATTCTAATGTATCAAAAGCCACTAGATCATAAGTAAATAATTCAAATTTCTTCTCAATTCCCATCCTCTTTGCCAATCACGAGGCGGTGAGGTGGCTGTGGGAAGGGTATATAATTATATGTGAGAGAGAGAGAGAGAGAGAGAGAGAGAGAGAGAGAGAGAGAGAGAGAGAGAGAGATATTGTGGAAGTGGGGCAAGAGGTAACTAAAAATGGGAATATACGTCGCAAGATGATCGAGGACTGGGGTGGGGAACTCAGGGACGAAAATGTGCAAATGGGAAGAGAGGGAGAAGTGTGGATGAACAGGGTGGAGGACGAGGAAGTGCTGAATGACTAAGGTGAAAGAAGTGGCTAAATGAAAAGCGAAGGAAAGAGGCAGTTGGAGTGGAAGGGGTAATTGGACGGGTAAATCAAGAGAGAGAGAGAGAGAGAGAGAGAGAGAGAGAGAGAGAGAGAGAGAGAGAGAGAGAGAGAGAGAACAAGGGAACACCTGCACTCCACTGTAGGCTATAATCAAAGTAACCCACATCAAAAGGGACAACTTGGGGTAAATGAACCGCTTCAAAGCCGGACGTCCTGGTGTCAATACAGACAGTACTGTAAAATATTCGTTGTATAAAAACAGGAAAAAACAATGCATACCAACAGATATATAATCCACACACAGGACTGACTGAAAAAAAAAAGGATAGTCACGTGATAAACTGGTAAGGCTGGTGGACACTTGTTTAAAAAAAAAAAAAAGTCGTGTGTTACAGATGGGAAAGACAAAGAGGTATGAGACGGACTGACATGTAAATCACCTAGACACAAACAACCCTTACAGGCAGCAGAGACAGGCCAACAATAAACAATGGATGATTATATACAGCCTAGCAATGTGGACCTAGAGTATTGAAAACAGAACGCAGTAAGTACAGTAGATAAAAAAAAAATGATAGTAATAAGGAAGGAAGGAAAGAATACAAGTGGAAAGATCAAGGATACAAGTATATCATTGTAAAAATAATATGAAATACAGCAGAAGGTATTTGAAGTAAAAGAATGCTTAATGAAAAAAATAAGTAAAAATAAACAGAGGGACAAGTCAGGAGAAGGGTAGAGGTCGAGGGAGTGAGGGTATGCGAGTGTTGCCAAATTTTCCCACTTACCCACTAGGCTAATTCTTCCACTCTATTAGCAATTTGGCACTCACTCCTTAAAAATTATAAAGCTAATGTTGATAAAGGCAAATTCGTGATCTTCATTTACATTACATACATAGAAAGGCCACATTAAATATAATATCGTTTAGGCCTACTTTTACAACATTACCGGTATATATATCCGTAATGTATATACAGGTTAACACTTTATGTAACATTTTGGCACATACACTAAACAGCTTTATATGTTATCCAGAATTCCAGTGGTGCAAACCTATGCAAATGCCAAATAATGCTTGTGATCAGAGCCTCCAACTTCCATCCTCATTCTTAACATCATCTATTCATTTTCACCATAATTCAATCACTCCTTTGTTTCATAATAACGCTGCACGGGATCATCGTACGTTCACGTGTATGTACGATATAAAAGTACTGACACGAGTGATAAAGTAATCTACGAGATAAATGATAAGTTATCAGTACAATGATTGCATCATCCTTGGTATGGGTATTTCCTCCTTATGTAAAAAGTAAACAGCACTGTGCACACAATCCCCCAATCTCTCTCTCTCTGAGATATATATAATCATGGTAAATATTAGTTCTAGACAAAGTTAATATTTTCACCCCATTATGCGGGTGTATATCTCCGTTCTAGTGTAAGGGGTTGTTACCCTGGAGAAGTGCCAACAAAGTCACTTCACTTGCTTCCCGTTCATCGTTTTCCCTTTTGACTGGAGTAGGATACTAGTTCCTTGACTGGTTATTGTTGGGTTAAATAATCCTATATTTCCATATAATTTCACCTTGATTACATATTCTTGTATAGGCTACTTATCTAACTGACTTTTGTACAAGTTAGGTAAACCTTCATTATTTTACATTTTCACCATTGCATTGAATGGGATAAACGAAATGAGGACATGGTTAAAATATTGGTACTGTAATGGTAATCAAAAGACAAGGTAGAACACATGCGAGTATTAGACCCTTACGACTGATCCGTTATTGGTAAACAAATAACAGACCTAGGCCTAATTTCTAACAAGAAATAATAACTTTCTCCGACCCCACCTGTTCAACCAGTCCAGTAGCTATCAAGGGAAGCGTGTGGCTACAGCTCAACTGATTAGGCTTATTCTTTTGACACGTACCGGTACAGTACTTTGCAATAATTCTCTATTAATATTAATTACTTTCCCTTTCATGAACTTTCTTTTCTTTCACTGTCATGTGTTAATTGTCTACAGTTTTTCCTAATCATTTTTTTCACCACCTGCAACATACAGTAAGTCCCAATAACTTTTACAATTAGTGTTTCTGCACATAGAACCTAAATAGGCTACAGGAATCTAGGAGACCTTTTATCATTGAGTAAGATCTCACTGATCTCATTTATTGTATCATCAATCCACAAGAAATACAACATCCACTATATATAGCCTAATTCAAACTGGATACCAAGTTACTGTGAAATAATTACCTGAGACTAGAGAATTAGTTTCTTTCGCCTTCTGGTAATTTTCCCTATCTGAAGGACATAATTGTTAATCCACGAAAGGAAATGGAAGAAATGGAAATTTGGGGAATGAATATGTTGCAATGATCTGTTTTCCTTTTGTTCTACATAGAAAGACTATAGGCCACATGCACTTCAGTGAGAAGGTCACGCTACTATGCCCTGCCCTGCAACACTCCATACTATTCTACACTGAACTAGGTCACTAGGATGGTGATTAGTGAGGACAGGTGGAAGCGAGGCTCCTAAGATAAATTTGGTTTCACAAGCAATAAATCAGTTTCACTATAGGCTATCCCATCTTTTATCTAACGAACATTGATTTCCCATGTAAATAAGATGTCATCAAGGAGAGGACTCCTAACCAAATCCAAATAAATATACTGCAAATATCATAAATTATTCAAACAAACTGAGGCTTATTGATATACTAAACAAATAATTCCGATTTGCTATATATAATCACAATCTTAGCAACAAAGAACAAAGCCACACCCTCACTCGAATAAAACTCTTTTCTTGATCACCTTAAAATTCCACGATTTAGGTGTAAAAATAGAAGTATTCTGGCATACATTTCTCCCACACCATTCACGTACCCTTGCCCTACTCACCTACCTGCCCATGACCTGGTTATCTTATTAACACCTATAGACTTGTATTTTCACAGGTCATTTCACGTGGAAATGCTAAATACATCACCACAATCTGCCATCAATCAAAATCATATCGCACTGTGGACATGACACAATATTCTTATCTCTGCTCGAAATTTTCAGAAATTTACTGGAATTGATGACATCATAATAGCAACTTACTAATTATCCGAGAATTAAACTGTTGGGTTGTGTATTAAGAAGTCCCTAATCCTCAACCTTAGGGTGGCAGTCATCCAATTTGCGCTACTAAATCCGGTAAACTGATAAGAATTAAACCTGGGAACAATGAGATCAAACATTTACCATATTCATTCTCCTTTCATTACACGATCCTATGAAAAAGATGGAATTCAAAAGGGTGGCTGATCAGATCAAGGCTACCGTACTCAAGACAAACGAGTGGTGTATTTGATCGGGGTAGGCTACCAACAGTTGAGGAAAATAGTTCACCACCACTCATAGAATTTCGAACCGATGTCATTTATATCTTCCATACATGGTGTTTGTCTGGGTTAACTGATAAGGTACCATAAATTATGGTAACGGTATGGTTTCAAATGTAATAAAAAGAAACTATGTACTGTAAAGTCATGGTCTAATGTACTGCAACCTGGTGAATAAAAGCGAGCTATTTGATTTAATTTTATGAACCAAAATTGCACACACCAACAGCTATAGTTTCGGATCATTTTTCGAAGCCATCTCATTGGAAGATGTTGCAGTACATTAGACCATGACTTTACCATATGCTATACCGGGGTAGCCTATGTATATGCAACGCATCATCCTCATATATAAAGTTTACAAAAAAAAATATATTCCAGAAAGAATAACTGTCAGGGTAATGAAAACAAATATATATATATGAAAGCATCGAGATGGTGGTGGTTGCCATGACTTGGTGGTGTAAATATAGCCATGGGCACCTGGTTAAGTGAAGGTGGTATGTGACTATGTGTAGGTAACTATGAGACCTGGAGGAAGGGGATGTGTTGTAGCATAGGCTAGTTTAGAAAATTCAATACCCCTCCAATTCATCGTCAAGAGAATTTCCCTTTAGGTTAATCAACAGAGAGGGTATTAAATATTTGGTGTATGGAGAAAAGTTGGGAAGAGATTTTTATTAAGTTTGCAGAGAGGAGAAAGTATAATACATAAACGGAGAGAAAGCAGTAAGTGGAAACAGGAAAGTAAATAGGTTACTATACTATAAGGTCTTATGAGAAAGTATAATAGAGAAGGGGAAAGAATGCAGATAGTGAAAACAAGAAAGCTAACAGATAACTAATGTGTGTGTGTGTGAGAGAGAACTGATGAAAAATTACGAGGATTATAATTATGAAGTATGGCAAACACCTTTGCGAGTCTTAATCATGTGTGTGTGTATGTGTGTGTTACCTTGGTGGTACTGTACCCTGTTTTGGCAATATCACAAGAACGCTCACTCTCACATTCCGCCAACACACACATTACCAAGTGGAGTACACAAACATACATACAAACATAATACCGTCGTACACATAATTCACAGTTCAATAAAAGAAAAACGAGTACGTGCTTTTCGGTTATATAAAACCAATTTACTCAAAGAGCTTATAATAATCTCGACTAATTTATAAGTAGACACCCTGTATGGATGTTATTGTTGTAAATTTGTCAGCCGTTTACTGTAATTGTCAAACAGTAAACAAACAAATCTAATGATCATACATGAGTACTGGTACTCAAGGTCAAAATAATAAAAGTTTAATGAGAGCGATTTCTGTCACCAAACCTGAATGCAAGCTCTATATACCCTACTAAAACAATGCCACCAACGTGAGACAAAGCTGAAGGCAAAAATAACAGTCATGGCAATAATATTCGACGATTGTGTTAAGGAAGGAGTACGCACTGTTAGCTTACGGGGTCTGTGATGATATATTTAATTAAGCAGGTTTCTCCAAATCATAATATAAGGTATCCAACAAAACAAAACACCCACACTTTATACACGGCATGCTGTGAGTGAATTTGTAGTCTCCAATGTGCTGACATCACATCACACGTAGGCCCCCACGATGGTAGTAGATATATATGTATGTATGTATGTATGTATGTATGTATGTATGTGTGTGTGTGTGTGTGTGTGTGTGTGTGTGTGTGTGTGTGTGTGTGTGTGTGTGTGTGTGTGTGTGTGTGTGTGTGTGTGTGTGTGTGTGTGTGTATGTGTGTGTGTGTGTGTGTAGGCAGACAACAGACTCTAGTTCAGTACTCACCTCTGGAGAAGTCGCTTGGCTTCGTCATGGTCGATGTAGACTCCCAGACGCTTGAATGATGACATCAACTCCCTCTCGTCCACCCGGCCTGCATAGTCACACATAATATAACAGTCGTAACGAAATATATTGATGAAGTAGTAGGAGTTTAGATAAATACTTGCCTGGACATATTATTTTCCCTCAAATCTGGTAAATTTTGAATACATTATTATTTAGTTGTAAGGCACAGACAGGTATATTTCATACTACAAAGCACGCTATATGGTTGACCATTGGCAATCATCATAATTATACCCGGTAACATAATATACCTCTTTTTCGTTTTGGGTGTTACTACAAGGAAGGAGAAACAATGATCAAACAAACATTATATATAACTCAGGAAACTCAATCCCGATAAAAATCAACAACAGCACTAAAACTAATGGTAAGTATTATATGCTGTAAAGTCTGGGTACGGTATATCAGTTTCTCTCCAATCCTCAATGACACTACTCTATTCAGTGTTAAGTGTTAGGAAAATAAAAGGTAAGGGTTCCATTCCGAGAGGAGATCCAGACATAATCAATACAGTGCCACCTGCCCCCTACACTGACGAGGGTCCAACGGGTGAGGAGGGGTACAAATGTGACAATGTCTGGCCACAGTCTGCCGAGTCTGGGTCGGGACTCGTGAAGGAAGGAAGGAATTCGGTTTCCCTCTTAACGGATACAGCAAGGATATATAATTAACTGATTAATCTTACTAGACTAGTCAACGGCGGCCCTGTTCACATTCTTCATACTCTGTGTTGGGTGTTCGGAAGAGCATATAATTTTGTGATAAACCATGATCAATTTAACATTATGCATATGGCAATGAGCAACGGTATTGGCGAGATCATTATGCTGTACAATTTTATATACAGTCACACACGGCACACCAATCCATGAATTGAATGTCAGTATTATACGGTATAGCTAGAAACAAGAGACCTTTGAACTATCAGTTAAAACTACTTGAGCAAAATGGGAATAAGCGAGTGGCAAGTTACATAGCAGAGGTTGACTGTTCACCCCCCCTCCTCCTCCTCCCAATGCTGTCAGATCATGTGCCACCCACCACCACCCAGTCTCAACTTCAAGGTCACCTCCCCCTACCACATCATCGTCCCCATAAAACCTACGGAATAAACACTCCGCTCACAACAGGACGAACAAACCTGTATTATCTTAAATACCATTATATAAATGCGCTTTCTTAAATTGTTTAGGGTGAATAATACCATGAGATCCGAGGCTGCTCTCTGAGAAAGGAGAAAATGGTGAATAAAATATGAAATGATCAAACGACAGACCTAACACAAACTGGTCTGGTACGGTAAGCAATTATTACGAAACGAGTGTGTTGTGTCATGTCCTTAACTACTATCACCATGCCGAGATAAGTTCAAGTCAGGCGCTTGTTGTATAACAAAATGGGATAAAGCTCAGAGGTAGAGGAGGCACATTCTATTCAATTCTTCCTTCACACTGTTGCTCACAAAGGAGACTGGTGAAAGGCTTTACGTCATGCAGGCTATTGTGTGTTGTGATGTGTACGTGTTTTAGTGTATCTACTGTATATACAATTATCTGCATCAATATTAACGCTTTTTCACCATGTGTTATTTATGTGTGTGTGAAAGAGATGCGTTGTCTGAGGCGGATGTGCACGAGACAAATTAATGCAAAACACGACCATACAGCGGAAGGTGCATGGCAGCTAGGACAGGTTGTGGTGTTTGTGGCAGGAGCAAGTAACCTAATGTAGCTTCCAAGGATCAAATCGTCTCGCATATATACAGGCAGACTATACTTGTGAATAATAATAGCTGCATGCAACATCTTTCTGGTATTGATTTTTTATAGCCAAGTCAGTTTAGTTACCGCAAGTTATTTCAGCAAAAGAATGAATTACATATCAATAATATATTTTACACTATTACTAAACGCTTTTACTTGTATCTGGGAAGACACTGAACCTAAACAGTTAATATATAGTTGTTACATCAGATACCTAGGAGGATATTATCAGTGATGAGACTTCTTCGCCCTACAGACACTGAAATTACCCTACATTTACCTTCATCGCCCTACGACTTAGCAAGTTAGGATAAAAATATTCCTCAACTACTTGGAGGTTTTATTTATAATAATATATAAACAAAAATGTTCTTTTTCTTTTGAATATATGCAGTTTCAATAATATTGGACCTCTCTAAACTTTTGTTTCCTGGGAGTTTGCTTTTCTTTCTCTAGCTCTCCTCGGTACCGCCTCTTCTTTTTGGGAGTGGCAATGGCAGATTCATGAAAAGCATTTTCTACTACCTACTGTTGAGTTTTGAAGTGTTTTATTTTTTTATGTAGTTGAAGGTAATAGATATTTTTAAGCAATACATTTTTAACATATATCTATACCATTTATATGATACACCTCATACACCAATATATATATATTTGTTTTTATCTTGATCTTGTGGGTTTTTGCTATTATTTCTGCTAGAGAAATAATGCTCTTTCAGTCGGGCCCTTCTATATAATTTGAGACCGACTAAATATGGCGACTATTTCCCTTTTTTTTTTTTTTTTTTTTACAATTTTCTATTTCCAAAAGTACCTGTTACAATTTAAATGGTGCACGTTTCATAATAACATCTTAAAGTACAGACGTACGATGTATCAGTAATTATCGCGGGGAAGATTTTACAAAATACATCTAACTCGGCCATCACTCCGTTCCCCAACTTCCATATTAAATCCGCTGGCGTGTGATCGCCAGCGGATTTAACAGGGGAACAGTGTTGGCCGAGTTAGATGTATTTTGTAAAATCTTCCCCGCGATAATTACTGATACATCGTACGTCTGTACTTTAAAATGTGTACTTTAAGTGTTTTATTTTTTATGTTACAAAATATGTTATCACTTATACCAAAATGTTGTAACGCCCTACGTTTCGTTATGATTCTGTAAAATTACCCTACGCCCTACAGACAAGGATTTGAGGTCGAAATGCCCTACATATAGGGCGATTATCCTACAGTTGGCAACACTGGATATTATTGGCACCGACTGTACACCACATGACCACATTGGTATTCAATAATTCAACTTCCATAGTCTCTCTGTATTCATCTTAGAAAGGCATATCAGCCTACTCGTGTCATAGTACTGATGATAGTAGGCTTGTTGGTCCAGTTGCCTCTCGGCTTGGGTTAGGGACGGAAAGACGGTGCGGAAGGGTATGAAGGGAAGCTGGAGGTTTGGGGGGTGAAGGGAAGGGGTGGGGTGGACGTGAGGATTGTACCACAAAAAGCGAGGAGGGTGGGTGGATGGGTCAAACACCGAATAACAGAGACACAGTTAAGAGGCACCACATTGCAAGAGCGAGTCTACTCCTAACCACAGCAATAAGAACAAGACTTACATCAACACAATATCATTCATTGTATGATGGAAAATAGTAGTTGTGTGCTGTCTGGGTGAATGAGATGAAATGTGGACTGTGATGGAGAGGTGATAACAATGTGGTATGCACTGTAATGAAAACGGAGCAGGGTGGATCAGGAATAATAAAGATAGGTTAAAAATTGTAGTGACGTAAAGGAATAGCGATAAAGATGGGATGTGGACTGTGATGAAGAGTAAGAAGGGAGTCCGCCTGATGTAGATGAGGAATAACACATGGGAAACGAAAGCTGAACGGAGACGGGATAAATACAAAATAGGAACTCTGATGGAGTTAGTGATTGACAAAGATTATTTTATATTTATAGTTTGTAAAGAAGGGCGGGTGGAAGTTGAGATGGGGATGGAATGATAGATTTGAGAAGAGGATGGAGGGAGGACCTGATGTGAGAAATGAAGGAACGATGAGTGGAGGGAGTTGATGGAAGAAAGAAATGTTTGGACGGGTGTTGACGAGGCGTAGGCTATCCCCATCTGGTTGCTATCCGCCCTTGCCCTTGCCTTGTTCTAGAGATGGGAGAGGCCAGGCACGGGCTAGGGAGCAGGTGGCAACAAAACATGCAGGCATCCTCGGTACAGCTCACGGTCAGTCAGGTACGCTTCTAGTAAGGCGAAGGTGGTGGGGATGAATGTTGGTGCATGGTAAGAGGCCAGGAGAGGTAGTATGGGAAGGGAAGGGTAGGATGGCAAGAAAGAGCATAGACGGTTGGGAAGGAAAGACGGGATGGATAGGAGGGAAAAGGCAAGGAGGGTTGGGATGGATAAGGGGTGTGGTGGTGGTGTGGAAAAGAAAAGAAACGAATGGGAACACAGATGGCTCGGGTGAGACAGAGTGGAGTTGGGGTAGTATGACAAAGGTCCGGGGGAGCAGAAAGGGGTAGGGTGGGGTGAGTTAATAATGAGGCGAAGTAGGGTAGAACAAGTGTAAAAATGGATGAAGGTGCGCGCACACGTAAGGTTGGAAGCAAGAAGGCGCAGTGAGAGAGGAAATTGCAGATAAGGAAAGAATTTGATGGGAGGGCGCTCAGGCGGGGAAATGCGGCTCCCAAGAATAGGTTATGTTTGCAAGTGTATATACAGCTTGGGATAACGAGTCTTGGTTTATATACATGCAGTGAACTCAGATTAACTTTATACAACTGGAGAATCACTGCTATGAGATGAGTAAACAAATGAGATTTGTAAGTCCACAAATGTATGTCAGATTTACAAATTTCTGTCAGATATTGGATATGGATTGCATTGAGTTGTAATGAGGGCAAAGAGTGGGAAGATGATAGGGAAGAGAGTAGTGTACAGTAGGGTGGGGGTGGTGGTGGCGGAGAGTGCAGTAAAGAGTAGGAAGTAAGGCAAGAGCAGGAGTATTGATCCATCCACACATCCTAGCCGCGCCCAACGTACACCCTCACGCCCATTCTAACATTCACACCCACAATCACACTGAAACCCACATTCTGTTCATCTTTAAACAATATATACACCCAAGAAGCAATGCCCACACCATCCCTCATATCGTCACCCTAAATTTCATACATCATTCTTCCCCTTACATTAATAACCAGTCATATAAACGCAAAGCATGTTTAGATGGAAAAGCTAGGGGATCATTTGTAAAATTAAGCTGTCTAGTAAATTATATCTTCCAGATACAGGATTTGTTTTCTTTAAAAAAAAAACCTGCTGAATTAGCAACTTACTATCATTTGTTCTTCACAACATATAATTCGCAAAGTAAGATTCTTAAACAATATTTAAAGTAAAAATCTAACTATCCTCTAAGAGTTCTGTTACTATACTGTGTTTCAAGTCATTTGCAGATACAGTATGTCAATATATATTTGTACAAGCAATGTCACCTGGCACAAGTAAAGGCAGTGTTATATTTTATAAAGTATTTTCCCACCCCTCAATCATGATCAAAGAGATGCCAAAAGTTCTCACTCTCCAGATATTTTTAGTCTCCACCTTTTACAGACAGGTTTAATATTCCCTTACTCCACATCCTTCATACCATACACCTTTCCTTGTATACACATTCCAATCCACAATATTTATACTTTCACTTCACACCTTATTCTTCTACCCTCACACCAAACACCTGTCTCGTTAGCCTCCCTATTCACTTTCGTAACTAACACTGTACTGTACTCCTCTCCTAACTTGCTTCAACACAATCTCCTACCATCAAATCAAACACACTCTGCTCTAGGCTGAATATACAGTAGCAAGTTTTATACAGCAAATACCAGCAGTGATTGGAAAAAGCAGTGCTGGTATGCAGGTAATGTATAAAATGAGTGCTCAATTGTGTATACAGGACTTGAACCTCAAAAATACAGGGTGCATGATATTCACAGATAGCCTTGCTGGGCATAAGTTTATCAATACATGAATAGAATGCAAGCATAAGAAGAGAATATAATGCAATGGCCTATAGAAAAATAAGTCCTGCAAAAAGAAAGTAACCAACTGAATTTGCAGAGAAACCATGCCTGAACTGATGAGATGCAGGACAATGGTTGAAAAAAATAATAATAATAGTAGTTGATGGGTAGCTTCATCAACCCAGTCCCATTTAGGTATGCAGGCAACCTCAGAAAACAATTTGGGAGAGAAGAATGGCCAAGAGCAGACATGATACCTGTGACTGATGCCAATTGAATTGGCAATGCCTTGATGTGGAAGCAATGTTGGATATACACTGCAGAAGTTCTCCTCATTGTACCACCTCTTCAATTTGCTTCCCATCATTACCTTCACCACCAGTACCAGTACATGAGGTACACCTTGTTTTCTCTGATGTCTGCTTTTGTTTTCCAACTAAAGGATAGAAATACATCTTACCTTTTGATATGGTAAACATTACCAACTTACTCGAACTCACATCAGTTATGTACAATCTCTGCCTGGAGTAGTAAGTACCCACCCACTCCCAGTCAACCCAGATATTTGGCACCATCGCTACAGTGGATACGAGAGTTGAAGCAGGGCAAGACTCGTCAATCTGAGTTGAATCAGTTACTTGAGCCGGTGAGAAGGTGGAGGGAAGACAGTGTTTCGCTGATTCAACTCAGGTTGATGAGTCTTCATCCCTCGTATCCCTGGTTGCGATGGTGCCACATGTCAGGGTTGGCTGGGAGTGAGTGGATACTTACTCCAGGCCAAGACTGTACAATTGACATTGCTACTGTATGCCTATACAGAACTAAATTCTATGACATTATCAACTAAATAGCCTAGAGTAATTTTATTGAACCGTACCACTTAAAAATTATGATGTACAGTCCTGGTTTATAATAATCATACACATACTGGTATGGGTATCTGAAACAATTTGCTCTTTAACGTTTTCATGTTTACATATGATGTTATTGTTTTAAGTAGTCCTTAGCTGCTTGTAGTAAATTAAAGATGGCATTTGCCATTTAACCTACAACATTTTTTGGAAATTTTATCAGCTAAGGAATAGAGGGATGCTGTCAATCTCTTATGCAAATTACCACTACAGTATATGGATGATATATTTTACCACAACTATATGAATTGAAGGGAGATTATCTTGATGCTAAATTGGAAGGCTATTGGTTCCTCCTAAATATACCAGAAAATAGACACCCTCAAAGGTACTAATAGGGGATCTGTTTTGTGGCAGTTTGGAGGAATCAGATACCTTCAAAATCACCTACAAAAGAATCTCACACAAATAACATCTCATTGCTGATTTTTTTCTGTTATTGTTTATACAAAACCTTATCATATAACTTCAAAAGTTACTTTCTATATATATGACTATAGACATTTTCATTCACCTATCTTAATTTTACTTATAAAGTAAATTTCAACATACTGTATTCTACATATTTCCTTTCCACCAACCTCTTCTCCTCTTTTTCTTCTTTACTGAAGCCTACATCATTTCCTTTTAGGCTATGTGGGGTCAATGCTCTACCAATTTTTATAAGCACTACAATACCTATATGTTAAAGCTGATATAGGCCTATACAGTATATGTGTCAAATTAGCGCTGTAGATGGAAGAAAAACTGCAAGAGTAGAACACCTACCATCACTATTTGCATCCAGTGTGTGGAAGACCAACAGAAGTCTCTTCTCATGCTCCTGTACATAGTTGACAAACTCTGCCAGTGACAGATCATTGCTCTGGTTTACATCTGCCTTCTGGATCAGAAGCTGTGGGAAGAGAACAAAGTTGACTATGCACTACAGTGTATAACACAAATTTTTTTGTATCCTTCATTAAATAAGACATGGAAAATAATTGGTTATATAAAGTTCACTGTGATGCAGTACAGTACTATGCCCATGCAATGTAGAAGAGATGTACGGTAGGGGCTGGCTGAGAGAGATGGAAAAATGAAACTGAGTGGAATATTGGCTTGAAAGAAAGACACAATGGCAGAGAACAAGATGGTATAGACTCTACAGCAGCGGTTCTTAACATGGGGTTCGTCAAAGGTTTGGGGGAAAATTGGTTTTTGTATTGTGAACTTTGGTAAGGACTCCAGTTCGGTATTAGAAAATATATGTTTGGTACATGTAGTCTACAACTAATTTTTAAGAAATACAAATTCTAAAAAATTTCGTTTATAAGTAGCTTCGATCGCCGCTCCCAACCCTGTGCAAAGGGGTCACAGCACTGCCCAGGAATATGTCAGAGGGTTATTGGGGTAAAAAGGTTAAGAACCACTGCTCTAGAGGCTGTTTGTTCAGTCATCCAAGTAGGAATTACATTGTTAGGTATGTTATAACCATATGTATACGGTGTAGAATATCAGACTCTCAGGTACAGAGAGGGGGGGTAATGCAACATAAGGCTCTTTTTTTCTCCCCACTGCTGGGGATGTGTTGGTTCCATGATTATCCTTTGTGTTATCCTTCAAGAAATTCTAAGTGAAGCAACAATTTTTGCCTCCGACTGTGCATGTTATTAAAGAGCCCCTACGGCACTCTTAAAATCTGACTTTCTTTAGGTTTATCTTAACTAATTGTGACTGATGAGTGTGGAAACCCATCGGAAATATAAATTAATGGTAAATTTATAGAAGTACCGTACCGAGTTCACTATATTGTATTATTTAAGTATCATTACCCACTATTCTGGACCATTCTTAGACACTTTTCATCAATGGTGTTTGGAAATTAGTCTGACCTAACCTGGGCAAACTAACAGGATATAACCGGTGTAAACTATCATTAAGTGACCGGGGCATATTCCGGCGACATAGCCGGATGTGGTAACACTACGCAGCTAGCCAAGAACACAGTACTTCTGTAATAATATATAATATATAATACAGTACTCCATCCAAATACAAAAAAAATAATTATAAACGTTAAAATCATTGCCATAAATTACAGAGCGGTTTCCATGCACAATTTTTACAAGCTCAATTTTAGGGCCGTATTTTATAAACATTAGTGATATACACGATGGTGTGGTACTGGTACGATGAATTCATAGACAAACAAAACAACAGAACCGTCGTACCGGCTCCACGCCATCGTATACACCACAATGTTCTTGAATACCGCCCACAATCATACGGTAAATACTCCAGTGAACTTTATCTTCTGCAAATGAGACAATGATGCAGTAATAAAGTAAATAAACAAATAAATGGTATACCTCAGCATAGTTTGCCGGGAGATTCAACTTCTTTAGGCCTTCTGACAAGTCGTGAATGTTTATCCTGCCGTCACCGTCCCTATCTAACTTATTAAATAGAGCTCCAAGTCTCTCTTCCTCCTCAATGGGGTGTTCATAGGCATGGTGAAGCTGAGGGCCACCTGACACACCATTATTCCCCTGCATGGCAAGTTGGTAATGGCACCACACAGCAACAAATGTCAAGACACTGTCAACACGTCCTTCCCATTCCACTGGTCATAGCAGACTACGCGGCAGTGTTGCCACTCACGGCATTACTTGATCCCGTCTCAAAAATGTGACAATATCATCATGTCACAAACTGAAACGATGGGTTGTATATCTCACAACTAGTTTTCATTATCATTGATAGAATTATTATCTTCATATCAACAAATCCCTGAAGATTTTGCTTGAGATATGTCTCAATTACTGTAGAATACTAGAAAATTACCCAACATCCTGTTTTCCTGTAGATCTGGCACCACTGCTACACAGTAATCATAGACGACACAACACACACATGATCATAATACTCGATTTCTTATATGATCAACCCAATCCCTAATACTCCAACTACATGGTTTCTAAATGCCCTGTACGCTCTTCTTAATCGTATGAGCAGTGTCACTTTCATATCCGGACATTTATTGTATACTGTTGACGCAATAATTATCTTTCGTTGGAAGTACAGTAAAGAACAGGGAAAAGAGACTACAAGAAAATTATAACAATAGAAGAAAAAGACACCACGACACTGATAATAAAAACTTTGTAGGATTAATTAAGAGAATTAGGATTATAGGGTTATGAGAAAAGCTATATATACAGTGATACACAGATACAGATATACTTAGAAAAGGGTTATAACTGCATGGGTTACTGTAGCAAAGTCCCAGCTGCACTTGTATATTTTGACCTTGAGACTCTATTATAGGGTACTACTTTGACCAGGGTGTAAGGGGAAGTTTGGTCGAGGACTATTTGCCGCGACTGTACATTTGTTGGTAAATCTGGAGCAACTGATTTCACCAAACTATTTCAAGCAACAGGCCACCATTAGTTTTGTTCATCTGGGCCTGACTTCACAGCAGAGGGAGCAGCTCGGTACTTGCTCAGCGATTGGGTCACCAACTGGGGGCACTGTCACCAACCAGGGCACGCAGTTCAAGTCCAAGGTGTGGCATGAGATGCTCACCTACCTCGAGATTTGCCGCCAGAGGACCATGGCATATCACCTGTGCAGTAACGGGATGGTGGAGCGCCTACACAGATGCCTGAAGGATGCATCCAGCCAAGTTGGTGTATGGCGATCCTTCGTCTACCCGGGAAAGTAATATCGCCTGGACTCGATACTGCAAACCTGTCATTCCTGTCTGCACTGAAGGCAGCAATGGTCAAAGCCCGCCGGACCTTGCTCCTCCCATTCCTCCTTCACATGCCAGCAATACCACCCAACCCACTCCTGAACAACCTCCATGATCCATCTCTCCAACATTCCACCCCACCTTTCTGTCTCATACCTACCTCTCATCCAGAGCTTGCCACTACAAACCCCAGCCCTTAAGCCAGACCCCAGTAATCCCTTTAGTTCACTCACAGCCTGAGAAAAAATACTTACGTTAACAGAGTTTTATAGTTTTGGTACAGTACATTGGAGGGCTACTGATTCCTCCTTAACAAGCCATGAAACATGGCCAGATTAACAAAAAATAATGGTGTCCTGTTGCTTGGAATACTGTAGTTTACATAGCATACTGTTGGCGTGTTATCATGTTTGGGGCTCCCTTTTGGTGGAGCCCATCCTGGTACGGGATCAAAGGTTGAGTACAGTACTGCAGAAGCTACTTGTGTGATTCATCACTGGGTAGGCCAGAAGACACAGGGCCATGGACACAGACACTTGCTACTCAGTTATGCTGTAAATTATTGTACCCAGCAGTAGCAACTATCAAATATAGCTATTTTATTTGCATTGATTATTATTCAGATAAAAATATAATGAAATAAAGTGAACGAGAACATTAATCACAGTTCACTTACCTTCACCACAGCTATCCTTAAATTTAATTTACAATATTAATTACAGTACTAAATTTTTAAAACTGTTTAGTGCTTAAGAACAATTTAAACATATTTTTATTTACACTATGTGGACCCTCTGAGTCTCATTTCCCTTTTAAGTCCAGTTGTCCTAAGGTATGGTTTAATCACACACTCATCTGTCACTTATACTTTCTTTGATCAAGCAGTGGTATCTGCCATCATTTTGCACTTCAATACTTATTAAAGTCCTCTGCTGTCTTTGGTTTTCTTTTCAGATCACCATAGTGCCCTTCAACTACTGTACAGGTTCAGTGCATCTCATCCTTTGGTTCAAGACCTCCAGGACTGGCTGTCTTAATTGTAGGTCATGGACTAGTCCAGTAATATACTACAAAGTAGGTCAGTGTTTAATTATACTTGTAATGTACAAAGTCGTGATGTAAGTACAGTAGTATTTTTTATTACCAGTGCAGGAGTTGGAACAAGGATAAAGTTCTATTGCTCTCTATCAATCTATATCTCTGATGCCGCACTCACTCCGAGAACGTCCCCCACGGGGATGGTCATAGCAGAAGTCATCAGTTCTCCCCGTTCTAGCAGTCTTTCTTCACTCAGTCACTTCCTCTCCTTCCACTCTCTCTTGTACATTTATCCACCATATTCACACAAATGACCGGTGGTCTGTATCTCACACAAGGGCCCACAACTGTACAATACCCCTTTGCAGATTTTTCATCCCACAATTTCTCCACATGTCCAATCCACCCAATGTAATACGCTTTACCCTTTGAACTGCCCCACATTCAGCACCAAGTGCTTCCTTCTCACCCAGTTTACACATTTTAACATGCCTCTTACTCTCAACATCTCTTATTTTTTACTCTGAAATTTTTCATTCAACCTGAAAAAAAAGTGTCTGTACCCAGTATACACATACTGTACCACTTAACAAGTAATGAAAGAAAAGAAAGAAAAAAAAAGTAAATTTATTAATAATATTTATTGAATAATCACATCCTAAACAAGTCTGTGGTGTGGTAGCTGCACACCTGCCACCCATTACTTGTTGATGGGTAAATGGTTTAGTTTGATTGTTTAGCCACAATTAGTAGAGGCAGTAATCACAGATAGCAAATATACAGTCCACCAGCACTATACCTGTAAATAGTGAGTGCTTGATAAAGTTCAGTAAAATATTTTAATCAATAGTTCTACTTCTATCATTTAAATTCAGTCTATCCCTCATAAACATGACATTACAGTACGTAGTCTACTAAACGGGCAAACACCATTGGTTACATGCAGTTCTGTGTTGCCAGCATGCAATCCAAAGAGAACTACTGAAGGGAACTGACCTTCCTCCATTAAAGTAAATTATCAAGTAAGCAGGTACCTCTGGCAAGCATGTAAGAGATCAGTGGATGGTATTCATTTGGTACTGTACTTTGAAACTATTTAGTGAGGTCCAGGAAAGTAAGGTAGATTGTGTAAGGATAGTAATTGCATTTAGAATAATCATTTCCTTTACATTTACAATATCAATCATTGGTAATGTATTGTGGATTATAGCCGAAGTACTGGAAAAATCTTTAGTTTTAGTTTGGTATACAATTTTTTTTATTTGGAGAGGAAGGCAGTCAATCAGTGATGATTGCCAGCAGAAACATTTATTTAGGTGCATTCTAATGGGATAGTTTAATATTTGGTGATCTAGCCATATTGATAAGACATAAATTTCCATACAGCTATTCTACTGATACAAACCATGCTAAATAAAGTAAGCAGGTCATTCAGATGTTGCATCTAAGGATGAAACTTGAAGGCAGAAATGTAAAAAGACGGGATGGCTCCTTCTTCCTTTAGATTGCGAGGGCTGTATAATATTTAAATGATGAAAGAAAATAGTTTGTGGAATAATGTTTCATCAGTACAGTCATGCTTTATTACGTAAAGTTTGGTTTTTTTAAAGAGAAATGTAACAAAATCTTCTATTCTAATATTCATGCAATCAATCTTTCTTCCCTGCACTCTCCTCACCAGGGAATGGTTCTGTAAAATAATTAGTAGCATCACTCTTGCCTAATCATCATGCTAACTACAGTACTGTCATCTATTAATCTTATCTTTCTAAATTTATTTCACATTCAGACAATTCTAGAATTTTGTCAAACCCACTAAACTCAATATTCTACTGTAGGTATTATTAGGTATCTTTTATACTGCTATCATTCACTGCCCTTAAAAAATGATACCCAACTTTTCAATGAACACAGTAATACACCTGCATTTTCTTCTACAGGCCTATGCAGAATTTACAGTGTAGATGCGAGTTATTACTGGGCAGGAAGGAGGATATCATACAGATATAAGTGTGTCCTCTATAGGAGATCCGACGGTTGCCAGACTTTTACATTAAACTTGGTAGGATTCAGATCGGAATCCTAAGGACAGCTAGTACAATCATTAAGAATATTTGCTCCCAGGGTGATTCATGGCCAGGTTACATTGATACATAATATTTCACAATAGGATTTGTGTATTTTCTGCAATGCCAGGCTGTAATACAAGTCAGCTGGAAAGCTTTTTTTCATTTACAGCCTGGCAGCAGTTTCTATATTTACCTTGAACTGATTCAGTATAATGTCTCACACTCTGTCCCAATTTCATCTGTTATCCTTTAATACACTACTACTATTCCAGTCCTTTAAAATTTTCTGCTTAGTTTTAACATCTATGTTACTATGTTATCATAACATCTATTTCAATTTTTCCTCGAAACTTTTCTTATTGAAAACTACACTATCCTATGCTCTACTTTAGACTCAAAATTTATCATTTGTACTATTTTATCTCAGACTTGCTCCTCCCAGCATTAACTGTAAATAATTGATACCAATAATTCCTCATCATGTTATGAAAACTGATATTTTTCTATAACAGGGAGCTGTAAATACTCTTCCATTTCCAATCTGTTTTACTCGAGGTATTAAGCAAAGAACTGGTGTACAGGTTACCAGTTTTATACACAGGGCATTTATTATTCATATAAATATGAAACATAAAGAGACACACATCTTCTGGTATTTATTCCTTTATATGAATGCAAAATACATTAATCACATTACAAAATGGATGGCTTCAAGAGTTTTAAACTATGGACACAAGTAACAGTGTCTGGTCCTTATGTATAAATCAAATCTCTTACATGTGAACATCCAGTCAAATTACAAGACAATACTTGCTAGTCAGGGGACCGTAGGCACATCTTAGACAATCAAGATTTAATATTCCATACCTCCAAAACCATTTTGTGAAGTGTGAAATTGTAGGTAATGCAGAGAACATTACACCAGAGTTTCACTAGATGGGAAGAACTACATGTGTATCAGTGTGGTCAAAGTTCTCCATGAAGGTCACAACTCAGACTTTAGTTGCTGTAACCTTCACCTCAAAAGATATTCCCTCTTGGGCCAGTTGATGCATAGTTAAATTTGATCCCCTGAGGAGCAAATAGTGTTTCATGTTAGAATTTGTAGATACATTGGACATAAACTCTATACGAGGTAATAACTTCAAATACTAATGTATGCAGGCAATGGGGACTGAGTACCTAGTTCCTATAAGAGTTAAGGCTCTTCTTACGTTTTAAGGAAAAGCTTGCTCCAAACTGCAAAATAAGTGAAACTGAAACTTGACCAACTCTTGCTTGAGTGTTGCCAAGAGGTACTATAAGTTGGGGTTAACATTACAAATAACCAAGACTCATAAAACTTACAATCTAAGGCATAACTTCAAAACACAAAAACCTCTCTGGGCCTGGCAAACAACTTGATCCTGTAACCATCACCCAACAATGTTGAGTGGCAGGCTTTGGCAGGTTTATTACAAAAAAATAATGACCATTTATAACAAAAGTAGGCTGCATGGAATGTCTACTTTACCTACAAAAGCAGGGATGACTGCAATAAACTCCTCAAACACAAGTAGCATAGTCACACTTTATCAGAGTTTATAGTAGGTTTTAGAACCTAAATTGATTCAAACAAAAGCATAACACAAACAAAAGCAACTCCAGAGAAAATTATCTGCTGGTAGGAGCATAATCTTGAATTTTCATATAATATAACAAGATATAATAGAGGGAAAAGGGACAGACATCCCACATGTGAAAGGGGGAGGGGATGGGGACCTGTTGGGGCACGGCAAAGTTATGGCGAGTGTCCTTTGTCTTTCTTAAATTGATGACAACGATACCTTTGTACACGGACAATGGCTTCAATTATCAGGTACAGACATACAAACATACCAGGGAAGTATCTTAGATGTTAACTTAACTGCGATTGATCTTGGCAACACGTTGCACTATAATCTGGCTAAGACCTCTGCATACATCTCATTTCATCAAATATAGCTGATTTTTAATCTACAATATAGGTGTACTAGGAAAAGTATTATTTACTACATTATACCTCTATGAAAAGGAAAAAAATATGGTAGGACCTTTCTCACACCAAACTCGGCTAAGTAAACATCTCGGGTACATCCCACAGAAAAACAAGAACTAAGCAATAGGCAGGAGAGCCTCTACGTGAAGGTACGACATCTAACAGTCAGGGTTTTAGCACAGGAGTTAAGGCAGGAAACATGACTACAACCCTCATCAAAAACAAGCTCTTGATTTAAAAGGTAAAGGTTTCTAGATGCCGTCTAAGACGGAGAAAGCCATTCTACGAAGAGTTAAATTTCTGAGGAAGGAGAGAAAGAGGGTTGCCCTTCAGAACATGGGACTGGGCCTGGAGGGACAACATTAAGGACTAAAGAAGAATATGCTGGAAGTAGTACTAAGAGGGAGATTAGGTGACAACATTCATTAGCAATTCATAGGTATTATAACATGAAACAAATATTATGACAATAAATTGTATAAAAATACATCAGTGATTACTTTGGAGCTAGTTATTTAGTCAAATACCTGAATATTCATAGTTAATTAGTGGACGTTAGGCTTCCAAGGTAAAGTCTAAATATTGATCAATTTCCCCTTCCTTGAATATCTTTCCCAATATTGAAAGTGGAGTACCTAAAATCATGTTAGGTAGTGACATATAAGCAGAAGTAAATCAGTAGTATGCAGTCTGGTTTGATCAACGTAAACACTGGCTGGAAGTAAAAAACTATACAGGTTATGCTTTTGATTAACAGTTACTTCAAAATATTGGATGGAATCCTGTCCGTCACCTACAAGGTCATTCCACCAACTATCATCCTGAACAGGTCTGCTGACCTAAGCCATCTTTGAAACAGGTATTATTAACTAATACAACTCCCTTTGTGCTTCCAGGAATTCTCCCAAGCATTGATTACTATCCCAAAGAACATACATTGAACTTGCATTTATTAACAGCTGAAAGATTGCTAACAGATGGCCTTCAACCTGCAGGTGAGCTCTGTGAGAGTGCCACTACATCAAGCTGACATGTCAGCGGTGATTAGTGAGTGTTCTACAGCCAGAGCTGCCCCACTGCTCTGGGATGCTCTTCCAACCTACAGTAAACATTCTACAGCACTTGTGTTAAAACTTCTCTAAGTCTAAAAATTTAGCCTTGTTTGGTTTGCGACATGTCTGCTTCATCAAGGTGAGAATCTGACGATGGCTGGACTTGTGGTGGTGATGCTTCAGTATCTGTGGCCAGATTGTCCCCCGTAATCCCTTCCGCCGCTGTAGATAAATAAAAATATGTGAGCCTTTGTAAACGGTGATATTGTCTAGCAAAATACATCCACAGTTACATATATTCAAGTCTTGTCTGCACTGTTCTGATCTCTCTGACTTCCCATTACATGTCCCCAGGTTTACAGTATACAGTATTGTTTACAGATATTTAAGATTCCATTTTCCCTCCATCTTCTCATATCCCTAAAACTATATCACTCCCACTCTCTCACAAGCACTTTCATCTTAGGAGTTGCCTAACATTATTTGCATTGCTCAGTTTTTCTAGAATTTAGCAGATTGGAAAACAATCTAGGTTTCTGATACTATGCTGTAGCAACTTATTAAGTAAATTTGTGGCATTCACTATGAATCAAATTTTCAATTAGACTATTACAGTATTTAGACACATTAACTGCTAGTAACTATGTTGCTGTATTCTATTGTATTGTTGCTGAATATTTGATAAATTTAATGCCATGGATTTTTCCAATGAAAAGAAGGAATAAAAGGTAAATTAATGGAATCAAAAGTTTGAGGCCAAAGTCAGCCTCATATAATTATATAGTATAATTATTATATAGTATCCAGAAGTTTTAAAAATAGTACAGCAATTTTTCACAATGGAGCAGCTTGATATAAAGGATAATGATGTGTGGATACTGTATTAGTCGAAATAGTTTCTGTAGTATCAGAATCCAAATGTTTCAAAGTTATCAGCAACTTCTCTAGTTCATAATACATCAAGTAAATAAGGTGAATAAACTGACCATTACCTTGACTGTTCATGTTCGTAGTCACTGCCCTGGTAGTGCTGACCACCATACTCCAGCACACTGTACAGAAAATATCAAAGTTAGTGCACAATACCACTCACTTACAAATAATATAGAGATGCCAATCTGTATTTCCCTACATGATAATGAGATAACACTGAAATATTTATCCCCATTTTGTGGTTTTAATATTGAAAGAAATTCTGCTCCTAAGCAAAAATATATGTTCAGCACAGCACCATTTTTCATAACAATAAATAATGCAGGTCACAATATATTTAACTCATTCCATGTAACACCTTGTTCCTGAAAGGGTATATGTGAAATGTCAGGCCTTGCTCCAATACAGAAACTAAATTGTTACCATTTATATTTGAAAACAGACATTTCTTTCTCCATATATGGCACAGACATGATAGTTTACAGTTAGGTCCCTAATTTGAAGGGGTTATTTACTGATATTTTAAATTTTGTTTGAGTAAGCATTTTTTTATTATCTAAAATGTATTATACAGTACAACTGAAAATCAGTCTTTAATAAAAGATCATTTACCACTGGTTCAGATACATATCAGAAAAGGATGTATAATACACATTGTAACTGCTAGCTTTCATACTCAAAAACTAAAATACAATAACATTTAAGTATAAAATCCTCTTATATTCAACAAAAGTTGTAACATATTTTCCCTAACGGGCAAAGTTTTATTCCCAATCCAAATTCATTTACTCCAATTTTTAATCATATTCTTTACTTACAAATATCTACCAACATTTATTTAGCTAGACAAAGTTCCAGGTGAAGCATCAACTCTACCATGTACATCTGTAATTGGGAGATCTATTACAGCAGGAGCAGCAGCAGCAGCAACAGCAGCCTTGAGTCGTCAGTCATGCAGGTTAGTGACCGATGCAGTAGGAGGATTAGTGATTTCTTGTTATCTAGCACCAAACAACAAAATCACTAGTCTTCCACACCACACCAGCCTCAGGTTAGTTGTAAGGTGAAGTGAGTTGTTAGCGAAGGGTTGTTAGTTGCCAGACCAGAAACTTGTTAGTGAAAGAACCCAAAGAACCAAGCACAAAACAGCTTGTACAAAATGCGTTTAAGAGTTAAGAAGCCTTATCCAATAATGTAATAACCTACCAGAGTTGAAACCACAGTAATTCCTATTCTCAGCAAAATCAGTAACACAGTACGTCTTGAAACTGAATGGTACTGCATTAAGTAGGGTTCAAAATTCAAGCAAATAAAGACCTGAACAACATTAATATCCTAACTCTTGAAAATATCTGATGTTTTGACGCTTATGATATGTCTTTCCAAAGAAAATGCCACAAACTATGATGAATAATGTATAAATCTATGAAGCTTTTTAATGGTCTGTGACAGAATTATTGACTGTATCAGTGAAAATGTAATGTTAAAAATCGTGCTAAAATTCAAGAACTGTTAGCCAGATATCTTTCCACCATGTAAAGAATTCAAAGGCCTTTACCCTGATACCCTTCCATCATGTAAATTTTTAGCAGAATTGATTAAATGTAATGTGAAAACTGGTTGAGTATTATCATATGATTTCTTGTATTTCATACCATTAAGTTTACTTTAAAAAGAAAAACTATATATGAATTTCTGAGGTAAGTATTTTTTCATATTTTTTTTCTGCAAAAATAAAAAATGCAAAACTACGCTCAATTTTAATATATTACGTGTGATAATGAAAATTGGCAGGGGACAACAGGGTATTTAGAGGCAGTTTCTTCATGGCCACATCATTTGTGTAGGACAACAGACAAGACTGATTGCTCTCAATATTATCAAAGAGTTGTCATAAATTGATGTGAATTGCAGCTAGTGGGAGGTGTTTACTCAAAAATGTAAGTTCCCAAGTGTTCAATGTGTTAGTGTCATGCAAGGCAGTACCAAGCTAGCAAAGAGTTAGATGCAAGATCCCAACACCATCCAATTTGCTATCTTACACTGTTGCCATAATGAAAGCCTCAAGTCAAAATATTAATGGCAGAGAAGAAATACAGTATTTAGTTATAATATCAAGTTATACCATCAAAACCATAAAAGTTATGCACACTGGCACTTGATTGGCAATGCAGCACAGTACAAGCTCATAACTTCATTCATTCAGTCCCATAATGCCAGTAAATTTTATTACAAGTACCACAATATAATAAATACATCAGTGAGTGCAATGCCAATTTAATCACTGAATCGGAAGGGTATTAGTGGCCATGCAAAGAAAGAGTAAAAAGATACCTTGCAAAAAGATTAGTCTGATAAAAAAGAAAATCTCGTGTCTTAAGTTCCATTAAATAAAAAAATATTTCACACGTATACTTCAGTACATATTCTGTAAACTAGTTTATAAATTTTGACCTAGCACTTCCAATCACATGGAAGATAGTACAGGTACTTCTCAATTTACACAACTATTATGTTCCTAAAGAGGATTCATAGATTAACTCGATCCCTATGTCAAATACTTACCATTCCCACATTTTTTGAAGCAAAGCATTATGTGTCTGTGGAATGACCAAGCAAGTGAGCAAAGCAATAGGGGTCTGTGAGCAATGCATGTTATTATGAAATAAATCCACATTGAAAAATTTATGTGGATTTTAGACCTCCTGTTAATTTGAAAATGTGCAAATCGTATACAGTTGGTGAAAATTGTGAAGCACCTGTACAATAATTTTTCATACAGCTCTTATACAATTTCCAAAGATTTTTCCCCAATACTGTACAGTTTACAGCAGGAAACATTAGTGACTTCTGTATTGATTACTGGTATATACTTTCCCAAACAGGTATTAGATTTATAGCATGGAAGAACCTTTTACCCATAGAAAAATGTCTAAATGTTAAATAGTATCGACTCTCTTTGTAACTTCTACATACACCACACTGTACAGGTATGAATGCTATTAACGGCACTTAAACTATGAAAAAAATAAAGGATGTGGTACAGTCATGGTCAAAGGTCCTACATTGGGTGAATGAAAGTGAGCTGTAAGAGTGAAGTTCATGAATCATTATTACAAAAATCAACAATTACAGTTTCACACCATTATTGAGACTGTTTCATTCAAAGGAGTTGCAAGACAATTGACCATGATTGTAACTACAACACCTTGGCAGACAGTAACACAACGTATATAAAAACTGATTAATAAGTTTGACTAATATTGAATGTCATTGTATTCTAAGTGAGTACTGGACTTAGCTGTACAATGCGTCTTATTTTATTTCTCTTGAAGTAATCACAATGGTTAAGATTGATCCTGGATATTAAAAACTTTCAATTTGTAACTTTCTCATTACAACAGTTTCTGCTGGTACAGTGTATTGTCAGAAAGTGACCAAATTTACAATGGCATTCATATTATTATGTCAGTTAGTAATAACAATTGGTCCTTATTTAGTGACTCTTCCATACATGTGGAGTGAACCATGAATAAGGATAAGATATCACATATAATGAAAATAACCCCCTAACATTTTGAATTTCTCTTGTAGAAGTTTTAATTAAATAATAATGATATTTTAGTAGTCAGACAAACTTTCATAAACTGTTAGAAGTATTCAAATAGCCATCAATCAGACAGTTACATACAGTAATCACTTAATAAACTAAACACTTCATTTTGTGAATCAGTAGAGTACAGTCTATACATCTTTAAAGTTTGAGTTTGGTACCTATACTATACTGTACTATGGACTTATTCAACAGTCATATATAGTAAAGTGCTCATATATGTTGACAGACAACTTGTGCTATATACAGTATTGTAATTAGTAATTCTAGTTATAAGGTCTTTAATACCTATGATTACTAATCTATCTGAAAATTCCAAACTTTTCCTTATTTCAATCAGCAACACACACGAACATTGCATTAAGTTTGTAGATGCAGGGTGAAGTTATTGTAGGTCAACTAAAGTAAAAACTTAAAAAACTGACCTCTGCTGGAGAAGGTACTGAGCATGTTTGATCTGTGGTTCACTGCCATTGATGGTGATGATACGGTCATTGGTTCCTGGCCTGGAGTCCTCAATGGAGATTGAAGCTCCAGAGTCTGAACGAATCTTACGAATCCTTGCACCACCTTTCCCAATGATGGCTCCAGCTGCATCTTTAGGGATGGTTACCTGTACAGTCATGAAAAATATGTTAGTAAACTTACAAATGAGGAAGGAATAGTTTTGTAAACAAGAGTATGTGAATTGTAAGATAGCAAGATTATAGTAAAAACAAATCCACCTAAAAGATTAAGTGTTTGTGTGATGAAACTAGAGACTGACCTGGGTGGAGGTGGTAGGTAGATCACCATTGTGTGGGTCACTGCCATTCATGAAGGGTTTCCCCTTCCCCAACATACCATCGAACTCTCCATTAGGTGGACCTCGCATGGGTGGAGGTGGGCCATGAGGTGGGCCCATGGGTCCACGCCTTCCAAACGGTGGTGGTCCAGGTGGACCGCCTGGTGGGCCACCTGGGGGTCCCATTGGTCCACGTCCCATTGGTCCTCCAGGGCCCATTGGTGGTCCACGGCCCATTGGTCCTCCAGGGAATCTCCCTTTCGGTGACTCGCCCCAGCCACCATACTCGTTGGCAAAGAACTCGTCAAAGTTATGGGGATTGTATGGGTTGTTCATCCCCTTGATTGGACTCTGTATTGAAGAATGAAAAGGAGGATCGGTTACAATAATAATGCAATACTACTGTGTGTGTCATAACGTTTTCTTTCAGAAGTATATTGGAACTCCATGGACCTTTGCAATGTGAAATTAACTAAGAAACAACTGAATTAAATTTCACTTCACATTACACATGCTTACACTAATGAGGTTTATCACTCTTTTCAAATTGCTACTTTCTGCCTACAGTAACTTGGCAAGAGTATTAAGAGGTAAATATAGATCTTACATCCTTGACGAGTTCAAGTATCCTGGTGATGGTGAGAACAGCACGGTCACGGTCCCCTGTGATCTGGATGACCCGATCGGTGGACTGTGGGCAGCAGTTGGTGTACACCTTGATCTGACCACCACATTCCTGTCAAGGCAAACATTCACATTATAGTACTAATGCAACACATACTATAAACAATTCATGATTGCTGACCATCCCAAAAGATCCATACTGAATTGTTGAGAGAGTATTACAAGGAAACAGCAACTATCACTTCAATTACGGTCACTAAGGTCCTGGTACCTTGAAATCATCACCATGCTTTTCAAAGGGTGGGGCTCCATGCCCAGGGACAAATAAACATGAATTCCAATATTTCTTTGCAATAAATGAGACGCTGTCACAAAAAATCATCATATAGTTACATTTCTTACATTGTAAGATGGGATCGACAAGAAACTAAAACCACAAGACCTTAAGGAAAAGAAATTAGATACAAAAACAGCAATAGTACATTTAGCCTTAGTATACAGCAGACAAATTGCAACCCAGTGCATATACAGGACTAGTTTGTGTGATGCTCTTCCTTTTATCTGACAAATTTATACTATATTTTTCTACTTGATCAAAATTCCATTACACATACATATCACTCTTCAATAGTTGTGATGTACACTATTACTGTAAACTTTGTATGATATACTGTCGACATTTCTTCCTCTGCCAATGTTTCTCCTTTCCATCCCAGTCCCCTCTACATAAGTCTTCCATCCAATCTTTCCTCTCATCTTATTTTTGATCAATTACGTTTTCCCACAACTCAATACGTGTACTCCTCCCCTCTGTCACCAATAACTCAGGACAACCAATTTCAAGAGAGTAAGGGATATAAGAGGAATAGGACGAAAGAACGGAAAATGAACAAGGAATTCGAGGAAGAAATCGAGGGCCAGACAGTGTGGGAAAGTGGAAAACAATATGGTACACAGTAGAAAGGAGAGAGTGAGATGTGCACTGAGAACAATAGAATATCCTAGACTGATGGATATGCTAAAAAAAAAAAAAAGGTGAAGTACTTGGCCGGAGGAAGATGGAAGGGAGCCGGTGAGAGAGGAGTGGGAGTGGCTACAGAGGTACTGAAAAGAGGAGGGGGGAGAATAATGGGAAAAGGGAGATAATAAATTATGAAGCAAGAATTAGATAAGGGAGACACATGTACACGGGTGGTGGGAATGTAAATAGGCTAAAGAGATAAGTAAGAGAGATGATATTAAGTCAGAAATGAGAGGTTGGATGGGGAGAGCTGAGGGAGAGAATGGGAGGAGATGGCGGGAGGGAGAGAGAGAGAGAGAGGAGATGGCGGGAGGGAGAGAGAGAGAGAGAGGAGATGGCGGGAGGGAGAGAGAGAGAGAGGAGAGACCAAGTGCTACAGAGAGAGGTGAACCTAAAGGTGGCATAGCAGACCAACGAGAGAGGGAGTGTGATGTGTGCCAGATGCAACCTAGACACGACCAAGCCCACACCTACCTACCGACTGTTCCATACACTGTCTGTCTCACTACCTCCATCCCTACTTCTAATTTGCGGTAAATGTGCCAACAATAATTCTTCGCCACACCTCTGGAACCGTATCAAATCCAAAGGAAGACAACACAGGAGGAGATCATGCCTCAGTTAGCTTGAAGACTCATTCCAGTGGTTCGAAATCCCGGAATGAAAAGCTACTATTTTTCACACACACACACAAACCACATCTGTACACGGACCATTCTGCACAACGATTCATGACCTGGACATATTCTGTATCACCACTATCAACAGTTTTCTCCCTTAAGGACCCTGTGATGCAGTCAGAAAATAGGAGGTTTGGGGAGTCCTTCAAACATTGCCAGGAAACGCCACCCATATGGAAGGAGTTTGTTTCGTGGCATAGTCAGGAGGAATCAGAAGCCTCCAATTTTTATACTCGATCACAGGGTCCTTAATGTTTCTATCTTTACATTCTCTCCCTCGGTTATATGTACAGTCTCGCCAAGCACTGTTGCCAACATCTCGTCCTGCTCGTGGAATTTACAACCTTTATGACGCATCTTTGGGACTAAACTAAACATTCTGCTTCACAATGTATTTATACAACATAACCGAAATTTCTTCTGAATCACATCGTCTAATCTCAAATTCTCTTACCTCTCTTGCTATCCTTTCTTGAATCACCACTACGCCCTTGCTATCGGAAATCAAAGAGTGGTTCATAAAGCCTACTCCTAACAAACACCTCTTCTACAATCCATACAGTCGTCCTTCCTTCTTGTCTCTTTTCCCAAAGTCGTTACATTCTGGAGACTGTAGATTTTTATAATAACTCAAAATATACATGTCCTGATTTAACATTCCTGTACTTATGATATAACTGTGTTTTGTTTTAATTTTATTGGCATTCAAGTTTACCCTCTACAATTCTATGGTTCACGACTTCTAAACTTTACTTACAACCATTTTTTTGCACTTCTACAGTACCCCCTCGGCATAATATCATGTCCAATGTTTTCCTCTCAGCCTAATACTATATCTATATAATCCTTAAAATGAACATCTATCAAAAGAATACTGGAAACACCACTCATAATTTGTGTATTTTAATAAGAGTACTTTCTCATTCAAAGGGAGCTCTTATAGTTTACAAAATATACTCTCGCTTTCTCTCCTCGGCCATACACTCCCCTCCATCACAGACTCGCCCAAGGAACCTCAACAATGCTAACCAACCACCGTGATACATTTCGAAGAGTTGAGGAAGACTAGGACTGGTATTTTATCAAACCTCTTAGAAATCTCACCTATTCATGTTTTTGCATTACTGGCCTCGTCAAAGTGTTTTAGGCTCATTTTGAAGCTGTCGACAAATTTCCTCTTCTTGACATACGAGTCTATATAACGATTCCAAAACAGTGTAGAGTTGTAGTCCCATAAAATTGCATAAATGAACGTATACTAACAAAATCTTTTAACATAGGAGTGAACTTTACTTTGATAAATACGGGCCCAGCTACCCACAGCTAATCTATCCATTTGTTCACTCTTTTCCCTGAGCTTAGAAGGCAACACCCACCTCAATACAGACACAAGAGAAGGGCTGGAAGGAGCGAGTGCAGTGTGAGGGGAGCGAGGGGTGTTTGCGTGAGTGCGTGCGTGCGTGTGGGTGTGCAGGGGTGCGGTCGATATGCCAGAGATCCCTTGAGAGTGTCCACCACCACGGCAGCCCGCCCTCACACACACATACACACACACACACCAAACATATCCACTGAACCATACAAGCACACCCACACTCACATCATTAACATCCATACATATAAAAACGCATGTACACCCACGCCAACTCAAACCCAAACAAGTACACACTCACGCACGCACGCACGCACACACACACACACACACACACACGCACGCACGCACGCACACACACAGAACTAGAGGGCCCAAGTTCCAAGATTGTGTGGGTTCTGTTTATCGCCTTGAGGAACACTGGGACCGAGGCTGTGTGTGGTGTGGTATATACGCCTTGGTGTACTTCAAAGGTTAACATAATCATTACTTCATTGTGTTACTTTATCCACAACCAGTCTGGCACCATCGTCATTATGTATACAGTTAAAACACACACACACACACACACACACACACACACACACACACACACACACACACACCGTATCCACATGCTCCACTACCTAAAATTTCCACTAAATCCACCCAAACACTGTCCCCATCTAAACCCTTCCCCTTCCACACACACACGCTTTCCATCCACAAATCCTCTCCAAATCACATGTTCTCCCTTACACACGTGTACCCCCAACACAAATGCTCCCTTACGCACCCTCCCTATCCTAGTTTAACCATCGTAAATAATACACACACACAATTCATACACGTGCACACCCACCACACACGTGCACAAACGTACACATGAACCTTGCCCGTACACAAGGTACTAATAACGACAGGAGGGTTGGGGCGCGGTGTGATAAATTTCCAGATAATGAAACACGTTTCCGGTGTGTGTGTGTGTGTGTGTGTGTGTGTGTGTGTGTGTGTGTGTGTGTGTGTGTGTGTGTGTGTAATGAATTGTGAGAAGGAAAGAACCCCATTGAGAGAGAGGCAATACAAACTGCAGAAAACTCATAACATTAGTCACAGAAAATGTACCGAGCTTTTACTGTAAATAAACCACGAACTTCAGCAAGAATGTTTGAGTTACTGAGATAAGAGTGTTGCTGTTCTCTTAATTACAGTTTGTCTATTTGTTTTCATTAATATAGTACATATATAAAATTAATCACGGTGCTGTATGACAAACATTAATTATTCGAGTTTACATAGTATACAAATTTCGTATTACTACACATCCCTGAGCATAATGGTTTGTTTTACCACATCAAAATGTTGTAGTACAGAAAGAAATGTGTTTATCTACATTTTCCTGCAATTTATCATTACTTTAATTTACTATGAATGTCATGAGGTATTTAAAAGTAAGGCAAAATAATTCAACATATTACATGTTTATATAAATCTAACCCCATTTTTGGTGAATCGTGTGTGTGTGTGTGTGTGTGTGTGTGTGTGTGTGTGTGTGTGTGTGTGTGTGTGTGTGTGTGTGTGTGTGTGTGTGTGTGTGTGTGTGTGAGTGAGTGAGTGAGTGAGTGTATGTATGTATGTATGTATGTATGTATGTATGTATGTATGTGTGTGTGTTTGTTTGTGTGTGTGTGTGTGTTAAAAATAGCTGATAATAGAGTGAAGAACAGAGTGTATGTATGTATGTGGGGTAATTGTTGGTGTGGCAGGCAACCGGCCAGCCACACCCACTTTTACATCCACGGTCACAGCTTTAACTTCAACAACATTACTGCCACTATGGGCTATCAACGCTGTGCCTCTCTGTGTGTAGTAGTTGTTGTTGATGTCTCTGTACATATCTCCCTTTGTCTGGAGCCACTCCGAACATAATATATCACAGCTTACACAACTCATCACATAACAAAAACATACATACATAGGCTATCATACATCATACAACGCAACAATCTGACACACGGAATACTAAACACTGTATTCAACATCATAATAACCACACCATTATTTCACTACAAAGTCCTATATCATATTTACCTCCAAACGTAACTGCAACTCGTTTAATATAATATCTAAGACAAGTGTTTCTCCACCTACACTACACCTACGTTCCCATTTGATACCATGTGGCGAGAAACCCCACAACTAACCTGGCAACATGAGAAGAACCATCCTGACAACACGCAGAGAGAGAGAGAAACACCACCTACGCACAGAGAGAGAGAGAGAAACACCACCTACGCACATAAAGAGAGAGAGAGAGAGAGAGAGAGAGAGAGAGAGAGACCTACGCACATACACACACCCTGGCACACAAACGTATCACCTAAAACTGTTGTACGGGATATGTAACAAATAACCACAGTCGTATTTGGCACGGGGCCTGGAATTTCGGCAAGGCGGTTGTGGCGATAAAACGAAAAAGAGGGAGGCCATGAAACTAGGTGAGAGTAAACAACATTGAACTGGGAAGAACAGGAGACAGGTGGTGTGTGTGTGTGTGTACAGTAGATAGGCAGCGTGATCACTCGAACACAAGAGGGAGTAAACACACACAGCGCAGTAGTTGCCGGCTATACACACACACACACACACACACACACACACACAGACGGTGATTATTACTTGTACAATCACTCAAATAACTACAGTATCCCTTTACTAGTTTTAAAAAGGATTACAAAGGACATTAAAACAGCAACAGAACTACAAGTCCTTTTTAGGCTGCTTGATTTTGCTATTCTAACTAGCCTACAATGGCGAGTGAATGTATAGCAAGCTCCTCTCCCCCACCCATTTCTATTCAACTCACACATACATGTACTCTGTCACCTTTCACACATATGGTACAAAATAAAATAAGAGTCAACACACACAGCACCACCCTCCTCCTATCTATCAACACACACACACACACATAGGGAAGTTAATGCACAAGACTCACTAGATGAAGAAAAACGTATGATGGGTAAAGTAATGGTAATGTAGAGTTTGTAATGTAATGACCACCAGGATTACCACAGCTTAGAAGTTACGAGTGTGGACCCCTAACTGATTCCCTCGACCCTACACACACACACACACACACAGCTGGTGGAGTTCGAGAGGCAGAAACAAACAAGCAAGCAAGCAAGGGCGGGGCTATAGTAGGAAAACGGAATTGAGGATGCCGGTAAAAGCACACACTGAACGATGGTAGGGAGGAGGCTGGCTGGCTGGCTGGCTTACACACACGACGCCAAGCCAGGGATGAAACTTACTGACAATAAAAGGATTGGTGGATATATTGCCAGAGAGAGAGATTTATAAAGACATGAATATACAGATAGTAGGGTGATTTATAGACACGAATATACAGAGAGAGAGAGAGAGAGAGAGAGAGAGAGAGAGAGAGAGAGAGAGAGAGAGAGAGAGAGAGAGAGAGAGAGAGAGAGAGAGAGAGATAGAGAGAGAGAGACTATTCCACGGGTAATCAATTAAAGATAAATGGCAGAGGAATGAATGCATTGAGAGAGAGAGAGAGAGAGAGAGAGAGAGAGAGAGAGAGAGAGAGGATGAAGAAGGTAGGAACAAGAGTGCGGCAGTCTGGAGGTCGGAGCTGTCACTCACAAGCACGCGTCCCTTTAAAACGTGGCTGCCTCCCCCCGCACTCAACTCTCCCTGCTCTCTCTCTCCTCCCCCTCTTGACTCTCTCTCTCTCTTTCTCTCTCTCTACACCGCAGCTCCAGCAGTCCCTCACTCTCCACTTGGCCTTCACTACTCTTTCACTCGCTCCCCTCCCTCCCTTCCAATTAACTTTCTTAGGCTCGTCCATTTCATTCGACTCCCCCCGCCATCCTTCTCCCGCCGTGTTTTCATTTATATATAAATTATATATATTCGATTAACTAATACTTCCACCAGAGGAAACGCACACACACACACACACACACCACCACTGTCTGTTCAGCAAAGCGATTTTTGGATTAACACCATAATATTAATCAACGACGCTAGAGTTTATAATATATAAAAAGACTCTTCTCTCTCTCTCTCTCTCTCTCTCTCTCTCTCTCTCTCTCTCATAATCATCCAGGCAGGGTTCCCTTACTAGTCTCTTTAGGATTGAATTAAGGGGAGATTCTCTTGGTAAATTAGAAGGCTACGGATTACCCCTAACTATTGCAGAAAACAGACGCTTTTAATGGTACTAATAGGAGACCTGTTTCGTAGGAGGAATCAGACATCTTCCAATTCACCAATAAGAGAATATCCTTTGAAGTGTGTCTATGGTTTTCTTGCCAAGTTGGAGGCTACACAATCCTCCAAACTGTGCCACAAAACTCCACCTACAGAATATAAAAAGAACAAATGAAACTGAAGTATACATAAGCGAGATGGTCCAATACAACGCACAACATGATTAGGAACCAATTTTTGGACTTGGGGGAGAATATTCATATCTGCTTATCAAATTGTTCAAACAGTTGCTTCATGGAAATTTCCTTCAAGCGTCTACAACTCAATTTCAGAGCCATTATATTTATATCTAACGTCTAAACAGATTTTCTCAAAACTTGGAATGATATAAGAGCGTATTCCGGTTGGCTGACCACTTTCTGGATTTTACATATATTTTCCTCTCGTCTAATTCAATATGATCTGCTTGCATCAGTGTAAAAAAATATGGCGTTTGCAAAGGTATAAATCCCTGTCGAGTTAATAATGGACCTGCATGTGATAATGACAACTTGAAGTCCCGTAAACTGTGACAAGAAACTTTTCCTCATCATAATCTAGTCTGATGCTACAAAGGTGCTCGTATTGTATTAATTTTAGTTTGGTTAGCCAGAAGCTGACACAATCTTCACTCACTAAAGGGACGTCCAGACCTGACAGTACTGTGGTAGTTGGGTGGATGTGATAACAGGACACGCAGCGACATTGATAAGACAAGGGAAATGTGGACGGTCTGAGAACAAGCGTGCAGTTGCTTGCTATTGTGGTTGTCAGTGGGTGGTTGTTGGTGTCAGTGGTGGTGGTGGTGGTTGGTGTCAGTGGTGGTGGTGGTGGTTGGTGTCAGTGGTGGTGGTGGTGGTTGGTGTCAGTGGTGGTGGTGGTGGTTGGTGTCAGTGGTGGTGGTGGTGGTTGGTGTCAGTAGTGGAGGTGGTAGTGGTGAGGGTATAAGTAGTGTTTGATGATAGGGGTATTGTGGCAAGTGTGGGTTGAATGCAAGAATGGATAGTGGATATAATGTTTGTGGTCATTGTGTGTATAGGATAGGATAGTTGTGAGTGGGTGAGGTAAGGGGGTTGCAGTTGGGTATCGTGGTGGTGGTGGTGGTGAGTGTGGGTATACTGTGAGTTTAGGGTGTGTAGTTGTGTAATAATATGATGAGTAGGGCTACTGCAGTGAGTCAGGTGTGTGTGTGTGTGTGTGGTAATGTGGGTGTGGCTGTGTGTATGGTGGTGATGGTGGGCGTGTGAACTGTATTCTATGAACCTTGGTGTGTAAGTGGGTACAGCCTTGATGGGTGTGGTCGTTGGAGGTGGGCGTGGCGGGTGATTGGCAGTGGGCGTGGCGGCTAGAGATGGGCGCGTGCCATGGCTGACTGTGGGCGTGGTGGAAGAGTGTGTGTGTGTGTGTGTGTGTGTGTGTGTGTGTGTGTGTGTGTGTGTAAGGGAGGCTACACAACACTGCACCTTGACTCCCTTTATTGACGTATTGATGAAAGCTACATCAACAACACACCGCCTACCGTATTCAGAGTGTGTGTGTGTGTGTGTGTATGTGTGTGTGAGAGAGAGAGAGAGAGAGAGAGAGAGAGAGAGAGAGAGAGAGAGAGAGAGAGAGAGAGATTAGGTGGGAGGGACGATGGTAGTAGGATATTCATTAAGTCCGGTACAGTGAAGTAGGAGATGCATTAAGTCCGGTACAGTGAAGTAGTAGATTCATTAAGTCCGGTACAGTGAAGTAGGAGATGCATTAAGTCCGGTACAGTGAAGTGAATGAACGACCTAGAGACTGAAATAACGAGTTTAGAATGATGTAGTGAACGAGAAAAAGTCATGTGATGGAAAGAAGGTGAGGGGTGAGTAGGGAGAGACATTGGACGAGGGGACATATGGAGGTAAGAAGAGAAGTCGTGAAGATAGGAAGGAACCATAGGGAGGGACTAGCAACCCCACCTTATCAAAAAAAAAAAAAAAAAAAAAAAAAAAAAAAAAAAAAAAAAAAAAATAGTGGGGAAGGGAATAGGAGAAGTGGTTGGAAAGGGGGAGGTAGATCATGGGAGGAGAGGGAGTGGGGATCATGGGAGGAGAGGGAGCCTATAGATTGGGAGGGGGGAGTGGAGGGGGGGAGTATGAGTCTAGGTGTGGAGGGAGAGAGGGGAGTGGAGGGAGGAGCATGAATCTAGGTGGGGAGATATGGAGGGGGAGTGGAGGGGGAGTGGAGGGGGGAGTATAAGTCTAGGTGGGGAGGAAGGGGAGAGCATTAGTCTAGGTGGGGAGGGAGGGGGGAGCATTAGTCTAGGTGGGGAGGAAGGGGGGAGCATGAGTCTAGGTGGGTGGGGGGGTGGAGAGGGGGACTCGTTAAGCCACACTGGGGATTGGTGTGCTGTTTCTAGGACGACCTGGCTCAGCCCACCCCAAACACTGAGTGACAGGGGAGGGGAAGCAGGGGAAGCAGGGGGGAGGGAGGGGAAGGAGGGGAAGCAGGGGGGGAGGGAGGGGAAGCAGGGGGGGGAGGAAGGGGAAGGAGGGGAAGCAGGGGAGGGAGGGGAAGCAGGGGAGGAAGGGGAAGGAGGGGAAGCAAGGGAGGGAGGGATGGAGAGGGGAAGCAGGGGAGGGGAGAGAGGGGAAGCAGGGGAGAGAGGGGAAGCAGGGGAGGGAGGGGAGAGAGGGGAAGCAGGGGGGGGGGGGAGGAAGGGGAAGCAGGGGAGGGAGGCAGATAAAGGTGAAGGTGACACAAACTCCCCACCCACCCACCCCCAAAAAATGTGAAGGTTATAGTTTGAGTGGCCACAGAGCCAGTCATTACAGTAAACCAATTGGTATCAATGAAGGACAGACGAGGGGCACACTTACAGTTCAATTGTTATATGGAGTTGATTTGTATGCAAGAATAGAAAGCATCTCAAAACGACAGCTGGAAGAGAACATGAACGAAATGTATGGCGAGGAAGTGTGAGACAGGAATGAGAAAATGAGAAGGAAAGGAAAGAAAATTAGGATGAGGGCCAGGGAGGGAAGGAGGGAGGGTTGAGTACGAAGCGATGGCATCCCTCCTTCCTTCCTTCCCTCCCTCCCTCGCTGCCTACACACACACACACACACACACACGTGAAACACTGATCGATACACTGGCACCCTCTCCCTCCTCTCCTTTCCTCCCTCACCCTTCTTCGATCACTTCGCCGGGATATATGTTTCTACAGGCAGACAATCAAGCCAGCCAGTATAAATGTGTGAATGAATAACCGTAAATTCAACTCAACCACTATTGCCAAGTTAAATTAGTTTATCATTCTACGGACTGTGTAATTCTTAAACGTCTGTAAGTACTTTCTGATATATTAAAACCTACAATAGTTATAAAGTGTGTACCAAAACAAGCAAAATGACTCACAATATTCTTAAAAACACCAGGAATTTACAGCATCAGCCGAAATAAATCACCTAAGTGAGTTTTACAATCCCCTGACAGCCAAATAACGATGAAGGCATGTTAGGGTTACGGGGAGCTAAAAAAAGAAAATGCCTACACAGTACACATCCCTAAACTGGAGACAAAAAATGAACACACACACAATGGCATTTTCCCATCTACACGAGACCGTCCTTACACGTAGCTGAACATCAAAACAAATTTACACGATGACTTTAAACTTTACTAAGAACATTTTTAATATAGTGTACATCAAACCACAACCAACAAACTATACTGTACGAATATTCCAACCAACCAAATGCCACCACTAGGGAGATGGATAAATTAGATCAAAATTATAATTATGATTATTATTATTATTATTATTATCTGAATCGTGATTAATCGTGATGGAAAGAAAAAACAGCTCATTTGCAATACAACACACACCAACACCTTGACTAAAATGATGATCGTCTACAAATCTTGCACGAATGGTGTGTAAAAAATAATAATAAACAAATTCAGACTTTTCCTTAAATCATTGAGGTTTATGCCTTGTTGCTGAATTATAATAAGACTTCGAATACTCGTGTGTTCTAACGGATTTATGCGTCTCACCAATTATGAGGTATATAATTTTGGTAGACGATGGCATAATGACAAGAAAATTATAATGTATAATCTGTATATCTTTTTTACCACCCAAAGATTGCTATGAAGGGAACACCAGAATATGATGATGATGATGATGAAGGTAGAGAGAGGACCACTACATCATTACATCCTACAGTACCGGTGTGTGTGTGTGTGTGTGTGTTAGTTGAACCTTTAGTAGCTGTGTATAGTACGTAAACTTTTCATCGTGGCTGTACAATCATAAACTAAAGCTGTATTTATCACTCGCCCCCAAACATGGATCCCGTGGGAAATCTAAGAGGGGATTATACAAGCACCTGAGTCTCGTCTAAGTGACATAAAGCAGACGATTACTGCACGCATCCCAAGCCAAACCGATCACACTGACCTCTGGCGGCGAATTATTTAACTTTTGTTTCTGACTGCACATGCATAATTACGTGCGTAGCTCCCTTCCTTGTTGGCCTATAATCCCTGTCTTTCCTGATGTCTGTACAGGGGTTTCTTAAATAAAATAGGCCTAGAACTTGATACACAGCCACTGTAATTCTAAATTTTCACTTCAAAAAATGAAATGGCAGGCTGCCATCACAAAATAAAACAGCCTTATATTGCGTAACATACAGGCTTTCATCAGTACTTCTCCAAAACCAGTCAGTTGTTCACACCATTCTTACAAAATATTAAAAATACATGTTTGCATCGTAGGAAATGTGTAAGCAATATTTCACTGTACAACAAGTAATTCCCCAGAAAAGGAGAACTTCAATAAAATGAAGCGGAAAGTGGTGCAGTTGAGGGAACGAGGAGGCCAGCCATCACCCATACCTGATGTGTTATAACGAGTCATTCCCAGTCTTCGGTAAGGAATTAGAGGGATAAATCCACGATAATAATTAGGTTAGGTTGAGGAATTTTAGTCCTAGAATGATTCACATCGGAAACAGCTTGAAAAAACGAAAAGATATCTCAGAAATGCCGAGTTAAGACTAAAATAAAGGAGGGTTAATGTGAGACGGTAAAAAGTCGGGAGTTATTGTGAATTTCGAGAGTATTGAACAAAATGGCTAAGTTTGAGGAGATTCAGGGGGTTTGGGTGAGTGCAAGAGGAGGAGGAGGAGGCAGATAAAGTGGCAGGGAGTAAGTGGCGAAAGGGAGGTAGCAGCGGTGGTGAGAATGTTGATGGCGAGTGTTAAAGGTGGAGTGCTGGTGAGTTGAGGGAGGCCACCGGCTGATGGAAGAGAGTGTGAGTGTCGTCATTAAGACCAGAATGAGACAGTGGTGCAGGGAAGAATGGAGACGAAAGGGGCCATTGTTGGGAATATGATATGGTGGTGGTGGTAGTAGTGGAGTGGTGGTGGAGTGGCTCAATGTCGGGAGTGGCCAGGATAGGGACGGAGTAGACTGGTGGAGTGAGAGAGAGTGGGAGTGAAATGCAGTGAGGGTTTTTCGTGTATAGTAAGAGGATAAGAAGGGAAGGTTGTGTGTGGTGAAGGCGTTGTGTTGATATGTATTGCAGGAGAGGCAAAGGGCTGAAAGGAGGATTAGCCAACGCTGGGAAATTGGGGTGGGAGTGGAGAGGGAATTAGAGGGAGTGTTGCTGCTGTTTTTGGATACCAGAGGAAAGAGAAATATAGAAGAGAGAGTCAGAAAGAGAGAGAGAGAGTCAGAAAGAGAGAGAGAGTGAGTCAGAAAGAGAGAGAGTGAGTCAGAAAGAGAGAGAGAGAGTCAGAAAGAGAGAGAGAGAGTCAGAGAGAGAGAGAGTCAGAGAGAGAGAGAGTCAGAGAGAGAGAGAGCCAGAAAGAGAGGAGAGAGAGGAGACAGAGAGAGGGGAGAGAGAGGAGACAGAGAGAGGGGAGAGAGTCAGAAAGAGAGAGAAAGAAAAAGAGAGTGTGAGGGAGCGGACGGCACAAGGCTGGGTGCCGCGGCTGGTGCAGATCAATACTGCTACTTCCCCAGTACAGCACCACGTCTACACCTCACGCTACTTCTCTTGTTTCATGTGTCGGGACTCAAAGGACACAAGTCAGATCAGAAAAGGATAAAGTATATAGAGAAACTTGAGTCTATACCCACTATATGTTAAGTAAAGGGCGTGGCGTGGTGTGGGCCTCCTTGGGACTGGCCCGGTGGCCCACTGTGTCACAGCACTGAGTATTGGCGGATCCACTATACCTGAGTTGTTTGTAGTGGTAGTTGTTATAGATGTGGTAGAGAAGTGTTGTAGTAATGATATTGTTGTTATACTGATGATAGTTGTGTCTGGTTGAGGTTACCGGTGGTATTAGCACCATGGTGAAGGGGTGTCAGCGCTGGAGCAGCGCGGTGCGGTGTGGCAGCAACGACGACCGGGCGGGGAGTGAGACCCGGCCCGCGGGTTACCTGGGTAATCCAGCTATCGACCGTCCTCCCCACCCCGCCCCCAACAAGACCAGCCCCGCCCCGCCCCGCTGTGCCCCGCCCCGCCCCGTACTACCCGAGCCCCGCCAAGGCTCTGACGGGGGCACCCACCAGCAGCACCTGCACGCCTCCTCATACCTGCCGCCACGTGTCGCACGCGCTTTCATGCGCACAAACACACGCACTAGCCACAACACACGCACGCACGGCCACACGCAGAACCGCACTCAACACACTGTGATCAATATGGACCAGGGGGCGCTGCTGCTGCTGGCCCTCGTTGTCCCGGCGGCTGTGGCCACACGCATACTGCACACTCACACGCACATATACACACACACACACACACACACACACACACGCACAAACACTGAAACACAGAACAGGTACTGACCTCGCGCAATTCCTTGATCTTGGAGCCGCCTTTACCGATGACGCATCCAGCCTGACTCTGATGTACCAAGATACGAGCATCACTCTCTGGACCTTTCTGCAGTGCCTAGAATAATCAACACACCAACACATCATTACAAACAACATATCACTCCTGTAAACTTAAAAAAATATATTAACAAATAAATGTCTTTCGCCTATTGTAACCCAACCCGTATCACTCCTGTAAACTTAAAAAAATATATTAAAAAATAAATGTCTTTCGACTATTGTAACCCAACCCGAAAAAATAATTAAAAGTTTGTCTGTCAAATATAAATCAACCCTCCTTAGCTACATTTAAGCTAAGTATATAATCGACACCAATTGAAAACTATATCTCTACTTTACTCGGAAACTTTTCAACCCGCACTCTTGTTTTTAAAATCCATAAGAGAATGTTAATTTTCCAAAGTGCAAATATTTCCTGACCAAAGAAAGTTTATAACAATTGTGACTTCCTTTATGTACTGACTTCTGTTGACTCTGTAAAAACTCCATCTCTAACAATATAAAATTAGGCCTCAGTTTTATCATTTTTTCATATCATATTCATCTTTAAGGACCCCGTGATGTAGTCAGAAAATTGGAGGTTAGCAAGTCCTTCAAACATTGCCACGAAACACCACCTATATTGAATAAGCTTGTTTCATGGCACAGTCAGGAGGAATTAGAAGCCACCACCAAGCCTCGTCACGATCATATTTATTGATGCAAATATATGGAAGAAAAAGGCTTGACAAATTTCAGATAAGCAATGATAAATAGAATGGAAATAAGAACCATGCAATGTTTGAGGGAAATGCAAAGAATATGATGATGATGATGATGAACAAAACACATTCAACTCGCCATTATTGACTTTATAATCACGTTCATTCCATTGTTTATAAAAATGTATACTTTTTTTTATCGAGGCATGAAAACCTGACATGGCTGTTTCGAAAAAAAAAAAAAAAAAAAAAAAAAAAAAAAAAAAAAAAAGAGAGAGCAAAGTGAAGGCAGTCATAACATTTTACTTAGTCCAAAAACCATTAATTAAAACCTCACTTTGGTCCCGAGTACAAGATGAATAGGGTAATGAATGGACCTTATAACTTGAGGGATGAAATGTATACTGTATCAAAAACAAATGCTACCTTTTATAAGATAATTTCATAATAAGATAATAAGATAATTTCTTGGTTACCAATGAAATAAAAAAAAAAACTTATGAACAATGACATGAATCCAAAGTGGTATTAAATGACTAATAAACTGTACTCGGAAATATTACACAGGATGGAGCTGAGCGTCCAAGAGGAATATAAGAATCCATGGGAGTTTGAAAGTGATTAAGGCTGAATGCGAGAGGTGAAAAATGAGGGATGTGTGAGAGGAAACATTAAAGGGAAGGAAATGAAAAACAAAGCGGAAAAGTGAAGTGAAGAGCTGAGCTGAGTTGATGTTAAGTGAAGCTAGGAAGAGAAGGGAGCCAAAAATACAAAAAAAATAAGGTGAAGGAAAGAGGGAATGAAAACATGTGGGAGGGAAAAATAAGTCAAGAAGGAACAGAAAAGCAGTATGAGTAAGGTATATGAGCAGAGGTAGGTAATCGTAGAAGACTTCTTAAAGGGTTAAATGAAATAAAGTAGAGGCTACAGTGACAACAAAGCAATGGAAAGGTAAAATAAAGAAAGTGAGAGAGTAAGAAGGCGTGGATAGGAAAGAGGGTTGAGTAGATAGAGTTGAAGAAAGCCAAGAGAGAACAACATGAAGGTAAGCAAGTTGGGTTGAGTAGATACAGTTGAAGTTGAAGAAAGCCAAGAGAGAACAACAGGAAGGTAAGTAAGTTAAGGTGAACAAAAGTGTGACACCAAGGAACTTACCTCGTCTAGGCACTGGAGCACCTCATTCAGGACCTTCAGCACCACTTCCTCCGACCCACCGATGGTCAGCACCCTGTAACACACCCAGTACACCCTGTAGCACACCCAATACATACACCCTCACTACCATACCCACAACCACACATGATACCCATCTAGGAAATTTACCCAGTGCAAACCTCACTACTATACCTTGCAGTACACCCTTTTACTACTACATACTGTACTGTACTCGAGTGTAACAAACAAAAAGATACATTGAGACTCATCACCAATACACCACTACTACCACACTCAGTAGAACACAACAACCCAATATACCATCACTAATAACACTCTAGTGCACTTCCTCAATATCCAATAAATTCAACCTCTCACTACCACAACCCAACAACACCTCAACACTAACTACCATACCACACTCAGAAGTATACCACCACCAACACCAACACCGACACACCCAGTACACCCTCAATACACATTATGACCACCACTACCACACCCAGTACAACCTCATCATCACCACACCCAGTAGACTGCACTCCTAAACTTGCCTTGTCCATGATACTCAAAACAATTTAATCTATTTATTTACCTTTAACCTTAATGTCTCCGGTTCTAAAGACTAATTATTATGCTTGTGTCATTTGAAAACAACCTGAACTAGACCATACTTGAAAAAAATGCGCTCTGAGAAAGTGAACTCCAACTGAAGTACAGTATCTTTTTAGTCAACGTTTCTCTACAGTGACTTACATGAACCCGAGTCCCTTTTACTGTCACACTTCATATACATCGTCAACATACACGCTTCCCTACTAATACTAACCCTACTACAATGACCACTACACACACCTCACTTCTGAAACATTGCCACAGCCACACCCTACAGCACACTGTACTGCCACACCCACCAAAGCCACGTCAAACCACACCCTACCACACATCACTGCTACACTACACACCTCGTATTTATAACCAACCCATCATATTGAAAGTCGAATTACACTCTCCCACACCTTAACACATCTCTGCTACACACTTCATATCAACAACCCAACTATATCACACCTTACACACATCACTGCTACACACTTCACATCAACAACCCGACTATATCACACCTTACACACATCACTGCTACACACTTCATATCAACAACCCAACTATATCACACCTAACACACATCACTGCTACACACTTCATATCAACAACCCGACTATATCACACCTTACACACCTTTCATTCCCAACACCAGCTCATATCAGTTCAGTAACTTTCACCGTCATTTTTGTTGTTGTTGATCATCTTCCACCTGATTAATTATATACATTCGAATCTTATAGACAACTATATTATTACCAGGCCTTAACTCATGTCAGAAATACTTTAATTAATTCATGACGCAACATATTATTTCGCTACTCATTCAACACACACACACACACATTTCCCACGGCCCAGGTGATCGACCATACACATTAACGGGCCCGATAATGTAGTCAGAAAATTGGAGGTAAACGAGTCCTTCAGATCCTGCCACGAAACATGATCCATATTAAAGAGAGCTTATTTCGTGGTATAGTCAGGAGGAATCAGGAGCCTCCAATTCCCATACACAATCAGAGGTCCCTTAAACATATCCTTGCTATGTACACGAACTCTCACTCCTACACATACTACCGCATTGACTGACACACACACACACACACACACACACACACACACACACACAAAGACCACAGTTTGCAAATACGGATACTGCGACAAATACAACCCAACATGCCACACAGGGTTACGTATGTACGGAGGAGGTGGTGGTGATTACGTTTTGTTGACAAGGGTACACGGTCTTCACACTTACTCCCAACACACATTGTAAAATAACATATACATTAAATTTTATATATACAGTACTTGATTTGTTTTCTCTCTCTCTCTACCTGCGACCACTACTAACCTGTGCCCATTATTACGTCTCTCTACCTTCCTCTATATTACTGTATCAATTGAACTTGGAACTTTATTTTGAAGAGTTACAACACACACACACACACACACACACACACACACACACACACACACACACACACACACACACACCTTAATCTCCCTAAAACACTCGGAAACACTGTTAAAATCCTCCTACGCACAATTTAACACGGGAAATACATACCAATTCGATCATGTAAGTGCACACACACACAAAATATAACATACATACATACATAAGAACACACCTGATTTGCTACTCTGGGCTGGGGTGAGTGGGGTCGCAAAGTACAAAGGGTGACATATTAACACACTAAGACAAAAAAAAAGGAACAGGAGGGGGTTAAATAAAACATAAAATACAGTCCAAGAACAGATGCAAAAAACACATAGCCTAAAAAATACAGAAATCTCCCGGTAAAAAAAAAAAAAAAAAAAAAGTAAAAAGTTTTGAATTGCAGTACAAAAAAAAAATAAACAACCATGTAGATAATAGAGATGTACACTCGAAATTCACAATTCCTTGCCCACCTCCAGTCAAACCCGATATCTAAAGTAGGTGGTTTCTGGACGACAGCTCACCCAAACCGTGCATCATCATATCGAACCCATGTAGGCTTTGTGTGGGCTGTCGTCTACAAACTACCTGCTTCACATCTCGGGTTTCGACTCCTGTAGGCTAATAAGGATTTGTGTATTGCGAGTGTACAAAATAAAGGATTATACGTGCAGTCATCGTTTCATCTTGGCCTAGTTTATAATAATAGGAGCTGAGGTGGTGCTACTGCTGCTGTTATAACACACTGCAGGGTGGTTGGTTGGTTGGTTATACTCACTTTCACGGCAGGGAAGGGAAGGGAAGGGGAGGGGAGGGGACGCCAAGCAAGGGGGACATGTGCAGGGGAAAGGAAGGGATAATTATGCAAGGGGGTGAGGGAGAGGGGAGGGAGCTGGACTGGTGAAATCAAATGGGGGAGGAAGTGTGCACGGGGGAGGGACTCACTGTCTCTATTATTTTTGGCGACTGCAATGAGGGAAAATATGCAAGCGAGGGGTTTCAAGGAGCGGGGAGTGGGTATTTAAAGGAGGGGGGAGTACGTGTGCTCGTGTTTCGTGTAACTGGGGTAGAAGGGATGGGTTACGTGAATGGGGTACAAGGAAGAGTGGGGGACAAGTACTAAGGTAGCAAGGATAATCGGAGGTGATGTACAGGGAAGAGATAAGGAGTAGGATCAGCGAGGAGAGGACATTCAGGGGAAGAATGGAAGGGAAGGTAAGGCTGGGAGATGATCAGAGGACAAGGAGAGGGGGAAGGATGTGTGGGCGTGATAGTCTCTCTGGAGAATTATGGAAGGTATTTGGGAATGCAGCAGGGAGCGACAGGAAGGGGAGAGGGGAGGACTGGGTAGGACTGGTGGGGAGAACAAGGAAAGATTGGATAATTATGAGGGATAAAAGCAGGATGAAAGTGGGGGGGGCTAGGGAGGCGTTAGCAATGGCCAGTGGGGGTAAGCAAGGATGGGCAGGATAATAAGACACCTGGGGAAGGAACAGCAGTCAGCAGTAGCAGGGAAACACACAATAAACAAATCATCTCTTATCAATGTAATCACAACAAGCTCTGCCTCATTTTTGTTTCTGGATTGTGAGGTCACCAAGCAGGCAGTGCGTGAGGCAGCCAGGACTGGTGAGGTCATTGCTAGCCTGGTTGGTGACGTCACAGAGTTAGTGGGAGGAAAGGCACACTGGTAACTGTTGACCGTCTGTTGTGACTGAGGGGTGAGGGCAGTGTGAGGGAGGCTGGGTGACCTAGCCACTAGGGGTCGGGGCTGACACTAGTGGGAGGGTTGAGGCTGGGCAGTTAGGCGGACATAACATTGTAAAGTCTAATTACTGTGCATGGAGGCCTGAGCCGAGCACTCAAACCTCTACATGAGCAAAATTATCCTCATGATCTGAATGGAGCGAGACAGGGAGAAGGGCCATGTGGAGGGCTCATCCTCAAGCCTGCACCGGTCAGGGGGGGCGTGGCTGACCCAATGAGAACCACACACGCCCCTCCTGACCCGTTAGTGCACCACACCACCTACATGTGCCCCAGACCGCCCCGCAGCACGCCACCAAGTCTGCAGCAACAGCGGAGGCGGTCGGGAGCATCTGCTGTTGGTGGGCACAATTGATAAAACAGTAAAAGAGAACTAATTACCGTTCGGGGCCTGGGCAATCGGGGACGGTAATACTGGCTGGATTCTGCTCAGGGGGAGGGGCGGACGTTGGATGGGCGGGACATGAACCAATCATAGTTGACCACGGCCGTCAGTCAGTCGAGAGGGGGCAGGGCCAACATGGGATTGGTCAGAAACAAGTTGGTATTGACCAATCGGACGTTGGCGGGACATCGGGGGCAGCCGCGTTGGCAGGGGCATAGGGAGGGAGAGAAGGCTCCAGTTAACAGACTGGCAGTCAAGAGGTTCCTACTGTTGTCATTATTACCATTATATAACACAAAATATAAACTAGTGGTGCCCCCGTGCCTAATAAAGGCTTGGTGGGGCAGCAGTGGGACGGGGGAGGGGGGGCGGCGCCAGGCAGGTGCCAGGCTGTTGAGGTGGTTCCCAGCAGCTTGGCACCACCTGGTCATCACACCACGTCTGAGAGTCACTGCCAGGAGGAGGTGTACCTATACCCGGCCTTCCACAACTGCCCGCCCACCACACACCAACACGCCCACTCCGCCACCTCTGCACAGGGTGGGCGCGAGGTGCGGCAAGGGATGAGGCAAGATGGGCGGCAGGGGGAACCAGGGGGTTGATAAGTGTAAAAGAAGGAAAGAGTATTGTTGTAAAGGACTCCCAGAGTGGTTGGTCTGTCTCGCCTCACGTGGTCCCGCTCCCACTTATGTTGAGAGAGGGCACATGACATGCTTACACACACACAGACTTGTATTATATATTGATATATAGAACTGAGATTTATATAAAAGTGTAAAGATAAAAATGGGGTAAGAGATGTATGAGGGAGGGAGTGGAAGGGCGGGGAGGGGAGGGGGCCGTCCAGGAGTACCCACCTCGCTGCGTAAACGTGAGATGTTTTGTCCTCCCTTCCCGATGACGGAGCCAGCAGCCTGCAACACAACACGTTACACGACACTACAACGGTAATTCTAGTATCTATATTATGTATAAGTAAAGGGAGGAGGATTAATGACAAAATGATGAGGTGCTAAAATAACAAGAGTTGTGTCAAATACAGTTACCGGTATTAAATTGATTCTCATTCATATTCTTCAATAATCTGATGAAATATAATCAAACTTAAATATAATCAAACTTAATTATAAGCTATCACATGGCTAGTACTTAAAAAAAAACACTTACAAAGCAGTACTTACAGTTTATTCTTAGTAATAATAACACTTCGACCCAGACACTACATACGAGTAAACCCTTCTACCTCGTCACTCCAATGGGGTTAAAATATCGTCTGAAGTGTTTTTTAAGTTTCTGATATCAACACAGAGGGAAGACTTCTCAGCCAAAAGGGTAAGGAAAGGTTTTATAAAAATTGCAAGTTTAAGGTAAAGATAAAAATTAGCTATATTTAAGAATAATTCAGTAATCTGAGCATAAACATAATTTTTGCTCATTTGGGTGTAATGTTGGAGGTGAAGTTGGAGGTGGGTGATGCTGGGGAGGTGAAGGACTGAACACCCACACTAAGTAAGGCTCAAGTGACCCTTCAAGGCTCAGCTCAGGCTCAGTCCCATCTTCCTCGGATTTTACAAGTCTTATCAAACTTTCTTTAAGACCGAGACACCCAAGAAGAATATTCAACATGGAGACCAAGTCAGACGGTCAGTTTTGTCACACTCAAATCCTCCAATATTCCTCTTTAAGATACTGTCATTATTTATCTGTTATGTGACAAGAGTGATATAGAATTATTTGGTTTTATGTTGTATATTGCCAATAACAATTATATATAAAGTAGCCCATTCACAGTACGTTTCTTTGGCTGCCTACTTTAACATATTGTATTCTCTCATTTTTCTTCCCATAACCCACGTTCCCTCCTTTTCTACCTTTTCCCCACTACGCTTCCCTTACTGATTCTATCTATTAAAATATGTGATGTGATGAGTTACCTTGCTCTGGATCAGAAGACGCAGTTCTGTATCGCCGGCGGGACGGGGGCGCTTAAGTGGGGTTTCTCCTTCCATCTCCATCACCCTCTTCATTCCTGCAACACAACAAAACATCATCAGCTACAACACTTACATCACTCATTGGAAACATAAAAATCAGGAACTTGGCTGCATCAATAGTCACACCGCTGTTCATAATGCACCCTTAATGTCATACACAAAAAGAATAATGTTAATACCCAAAGATTATTGTAAACAGAGAAAATATTAAAATAGGCATCCATTACGACACAGATTGGTTAAGTTCAATACTTGGACATAAAACAAATCGCCTTGGCTTGTGACCTTATCACAGCTTTCCCAGGGCACAAGTTAGAGAAACAGGCTGAGGTGGAGAGAGACTGGAAGGAGTGAAAAAGAAGAGAGGGGATGGTACTCCAGCAGCGACGTGCATACAGAGGCTGGGAGTGACCTGGTAGTGTTGGAGAAAAGAGAGAGGGTTTGTGAGCTTAGTATGGTCATGGCAAGGAAGGGATTACACATATCTTGTGGTACAGTCAACACGAAAATACCATTATTTAAAGTACGTGCCACGGATGTAAAGCAAAGGCAGCCTTACAGCCAAGAAGAAGTGCCACACCAGCACAGACTCAGAGGCCCGGCTCCACTTCACACAAGTTTAAAATAAAACTGAGTAATATAAGTTTTTGGGAACTGCAATGCTCCGAAATGTGCAGTTGGGTGAGGACGAGGCAGGGGGTTACCTCAGGGGAGGCTGGTACTGCCACTCAGTCAACACCCCAGGGTGAGAAGAGGAACGGAACGGGAAAGGGGCCGGGGAGGGATCTTGGGTGCACCAACCTCGAGCTGGAGGGCCACCCTGGAGGGATAAGATGGGTCAGAGGGCAGGGTGTGGGGTGGTATACGAGTATGGACGGAAAACTCTCACTGACCGTCAACAATGACTGAGAACAGTGATGGGAAAGGGTGAACAATGAAGAGCCAGGAGTGATGGGATTTGCATGTCTCAATCATATAATTAAACAAAGTTAGATTACCATTGCTGGAAGAAGTTGACTACTTATTGCAGGGTGTGGTAGTGCAACACAGCCTACTGTCTCATACAGATGACACTATATCAGGACAAGGTGTTATGTCTCTACACACACACACACTTTTACAGATACAGTACATGTAAGGTTGGGGGCATGGGAGACGAGTGACTTTGATGTGAAATTTGAAGTGGTGTTCCTACCAAATACTAAAGCGAACCACTGCTTCTCATGTATCCATCACACTAGTCACTTGGAAAATGATAAGTACTCACACAGACTACAGGTGATATGTGAAAGATTTTTTTGCACAACAAAATCACCGCTGTTACGAGGCAGTATCTTACGTGGACGACGATAGTAGAATAGTGCTACTGTTGATATTCATCTTAACTGTCCATCACTCTCCACAACCAAACCTCTCAACTAACCACTCCTATACACAACTTAACACTGAAAGGTGTCTGTGACCCATTACCTCAAGACAGTTATACCCTCAGGAGTCCACTATCACCATAAGAGCAGCTTGACTAAACTGAATTAGGGGATACGTCGTTTTGATCACACTTATATCGTACCTGGCCAGGGCCAGGAGATGGGGCGCTGGTAGTGTGGGGTGGGGCGGGGCGGGGCGGGGCGAGGATGTTAGGGCAGCCAGGGCTGACTGTGGAGGGCGCGTGGTGGCAGCGTGGCGGCGGGGAGTGTGCTGGTGCCACCTCGGCGCCGCCAGAGGTCTTGGCCCCTCCACCACACGGCCACACCTGATTGGTCCACCAAGTTAACCCCCCCATCAAACCCCCCAGGTCGTGGCTACCTAACTCTGCCCTCTTACCTGAACCTGACCAACCCCTACTTTATAGGGGCACAAGAGGTCACTTCAGATTAACACAAGTGTCTAAGGTGATGCCCTGATCATTACAATGTTTCTGATACCCCAAGGAATGAGGTCAAGTTAATATGGCACCCAAAACACAATAACAATTCACTCATTGTTTATACGTTGCCATGGCGACCACACCACTGACCAAAACAAACGGCCCCCCTCCCATGGAAGCGGCGGCGGTGGTGGCGCCTCCCTGGGGCACAACACGCCACACCCTCCCCCTACCCTTCCTCCATAACCCACACCCTAGGCCACCCCCACCCCACATCTGCACCAACCTCTCCTACGTCACAGACACTCACTAGTCTACTTATCCTTACTAACCCCAACACCATGTATCTTACACCATTCTATTGCCTTTCTTACACTCACCCTATATGCTAACACTTATAATACACACACACCCTCACATAACTCATACCCATACCATCTCACCCTCACATAACTCATACCCATACCATCTCACCCTCACTCACCTCATACCCATACCATACCATCTCACCCTCACTCACCTCATACCCATATCTCACTAATACCTTCACTACTCATATATCCACACTAACTCTCACCTTGTACCAACAGCGTCATGGACAAAATATAAGGTACCAGACTAGCAAAATACAACTATACGTCCCTGTAAGTTTAGGATGAATTAGAGTAGCCTTCAATTCACAGACACACTCATACCCCCCCCCCCTCCCCCAACCTAAGGGACCCTGTGATGTAGTAAGAAAATTGGATGTAAACAAGTCCTTTAAATAATGCCACGAAACACCACCTATATGTTAAGAGCTTGTTATATGCCATGGTCAGGAGGAATCAAAATCCTCCAATTCTCATACACGATCATGGGGACCTTAAGAAGATTCCAGATGTGTAGTTCTATTCTGAGCAATACGATCCACCGGTGTACATACAGTAGGTTCGGTTCACCACTACGTTTCCTTCCTATTTCTAGACACAGAGCTAAGGGTTCACAGGTACAGTATAATCTTTCCAATACTAAGTCAAAATGGTGTAACAAGTGACCATGCATACATCAGTTTAACCGACAAATTCACAGAGACACACAAACGTCGATACTAACAAGCATTAAATATTTATTATCTGCTATGTAGTCCACGATATGTGCCTTCTGTTTCCTATATAGGTTCAGCGCCACTAAGAAATAAAATTTACTCACATTAACACATCCCATTCTTTAAAACATTCTCGTCTAACTCTGTCTACTATACAATATATTGCTAAGTACCGTAAGAATCAACACTGTAAACAAAAGACAAACTAACTAACTTCTTTCACTACTTTCTTTATAAAACTGTTGTCACATATTTCCCAGTACCGATACAATATTTATAGGATTAGTAATATGTATCATCACCTTAACGTTAACTAGAAGGACTGACAGAACTAAGAAACAAAATATACCTTCCATAATAATAAACTCTTTGAACTTAAGCTTCGTTCTTCATGTCGTGGTCACCCAATCTAAACAGTCACACACACAAGTCCAGAAGACAAAAATATTTCTCCTTGACTGTCTCCCTTATAATGACATTCCTTACATACTATACTCGAGTTCCAGGTTGTCGTATATATACTCTAGTTCCAGGTTGTCGAGGCTGGCTGGCTGGCTGGCTCTCATACAACTGGTGTTATGACCCGAATATGGGGATAGTTTTTTCTGGTCTAATACGTGTAATCTTCTCAGCTTGGCATACCACCGTCAGGCAATCTATTTTTAATCATATGACCCACGCAACGAGGGATCTTTTGTACTAAATTATAACATGTCAAAATCGTGGTGGGTCACCCCTTCCACACACACACAAAAAAATAAAAGTACGATAAAAATAAAAATATAAAAATAAATAAAATAAAACCTTCCTATATACGCCATTACACAATATTTTTACATTGTGTATATTCCATGATTACATAAAACTGTAGCCACGTGAAACTGGAATTCAATCAAAGCATTCAGTAGACCAAAGCATTATTATACAAACCCAAAACCACGTGATACAGTTCAATCGTCTACATGGTAAATTCAATGGGGTTCTGCAGTGTTTTAAAGGGATAGAATACTTTTGGTACATTGGAGTGCCTTGATCCCTCCAAATTAAGCCAGGAAACAGGACCAGAATAACAAAAACAATGGTGGTCTGTTGCTGGGAATAGTTTGGAGGAATCCCTATCTCCTAAAATACCAAAACTGTCCCCTCCCCTTAAACTCTGTGACTGACGTTGAGTGTGACCTATACAAGTCAAAGGTGTTTTATTGTTCACTCAACTGTATATACATGGGTTAACTATGGAGATGAAAGGTGATAGTTTTGACGTGGTGATGTATGTGTGTACCAACTGAGTACGCTATAGCATGGAGGGTCGTTGCACCCAAGCGATCGTTCCTCTACCCCCACCTACCCCCCACCTCTCCTCCTCCACCCACTGACTTGTACCACCACCACCACTACCACTACCACCACTACAATCAATACCCAACCACTTCCAATATACTTTACACTGACTTGTACCACCACCACCACTACCACCACTACAATCAATACCCAACCACTTCCAATATACTTTTCTCTACACTGTATTCTTTTTATAAGCTGAAACAATTGAGGGCCTGGACATATACAGTAAGGGTCTGCCAATATTTTCTATATAAATTTACACATGCATGGTAAATATATATTCAAAATTAATACACTAACAACATCAATATAAACAAAGAAGGATGTCGAAACCATGTCATAAAGCAGACCGTTGAGGGATGACAATGGTGTGTGTGTGTGTGTGTGTGTGTGTGTAAAAGATGGGGGGGTCGGGGAGTGATAGAAGGGGAGGTGGGGTTGTTGTCTATGTGGGCAGTTAAGTTGGTCCAAACACCTGGGTCAGTGATAATGTTTGTGAGTGTAAGGTCCCCCAGCCAGCCAGCCTCCCCCTCACCACTTTGACATGACCAACACCAATCCAACTCGCCTCACTTTGTTTTGTCTTCCATACCTAAAAATCCCAAGGCCACACTCATTAAAACTCGACCACTAAAACGCTCCACATCACAATACATCAAACCCTCATTATAGACTGAGGTTGTGAGTGTGAGTTGTGCAATGTGTGTTTACAGTACACGGTTTCATTTAAACACCCATAACTCCATGCAGTCGAGTGTAAAATATGTGGGTTTGGTGTACAATTCTGACTGCTGACCTGACCATCAATCAACTCAGCATCACTCCCCTTCCTAACTGTGGCTAACTATCTACTTCCCTTCTAACTGTGGTCAATCATCTACTCCCCATACTAACTGTGGTCAACCATCTACTCCCTATTCTAACTCTGGCCAACCCTCTACTCCCTATCCTAACTGTGGTCAACTCTACTCCCCATACTATAACTGTGGTCAACCCGTGGTCCCCTGGTGTATCCTGCCAGGGCCATAAAGGCAGGTGAGGGCGACCACTGGAACACAACTGACGGACATAATAACTGTATGATTATGATCCTACACGCAGCCACAGCTGATGCTCTCACCTGACTCCCTCCTTCCTCTTACCTACTTTCCTATATCTTTATCTCACTAGCATCGTTAAACAAATGTACAATCCATATTTGGTAATGTACTGCAACACTTCAAAGACCATTAGACACACATACACACACACACACAAAAGGAATACAATGACAGTGGTGAATGAGACTGAAGCTACAACACCTGGAATAGATTTAATACCGAGAATCCAGATATGGGAGTGATGGGGAGGAAGGGGGGGACAAGTGAAGTCGTTCATAACCCTACCTTACATTACCAACGAGTGGGGTAATAGTGTATAGCTTTGGGGGGAGGGGTACAAGACTTGGTACTGTGGCCGAGGGTGTAGTGTCACGCACGTCACTCACACACTGCTAAACACGACACACCCCACTGCCCTCACCTGCCTCTTTGTCGCCCTCACGTGCCCCCCCCCCCTCTCCCCCCCAACCACACCCACACCCTGGTCGTGCACCGGGCTGCCCAAAACCTGCTCTACCAGACTGACAAGCCAAACCACTCTCCATCATCCTGCCATTCACCAAATGCGTCACCAAACCTTGCTTAATCGACCTTCCATATCGTGTCTGAATATCTCTGAGTTTAAGAGACACCACTATCTGAGCTGAGACTAAAACCCACATTGGCTAGATAGTTAGTTACACAATTCAACCACCAGTCATTGAGCAATACTTGGATAGCTACTACAACTACAATATATTCCACACCTGTCACTATATATCCCACACCTGCCTGGCCTCTGTATAACCAGCCCCAACAACTGTCTGCCTGTCTGTCTATCTCCCCACCACCCACACAGACCCTGCTACCCTGATCTGCCAACACCTGCACTCCCAACATCCGGTGTCATGGGGCTGAGAGAGAGGAAAGAGAGAGAGAGAGGTGGTGGAGGGGGAACGGGATGAAGGAGACAAAGACTTGGCCCAACATTCTATTCTAATTTTCCTATCAACTTTAATACCTGAACCAATATTGCAAGGAACATAATATACGTACAGAGTAGTTCCATGAGAGACAATAAAAGATAAAACTAGTTGTGCCGTGTACAAATATGGAATATATCAGAGGAAAAGAGATTCATATAAACATGTGAGTATAAACATCAGAAGAAAAATGCATGAAAAGCGAGAGTGGGACAGCATCAATTAAAAAGAGTGATGAATAAAGTCCTTTGTTTGATTAGGGAACAGCGAAAACACAACACAACAACGTGTAGAAAAAAATGTGTGAATTAGGATGACTGGCGAAAGCACGGTAGTGAGGCGAGGTGAGGTGAGGGTAGAGGGAGGAAGGAAGGAAGCAGTGAGTGAGAGGCGAGGTGAGGGTAGAGGGAGGAAGGAAGGAAGCAGTGAGTGAGAGGCGTGATGGACCAGGAGTGGGGAAGCACGAGCCAATGTTGACACACCAACAACATGGCTGCCACCACCACCACCCCTCCTATACAGGTATATACAGAAGGTAATGGAAGACATACGACACACACACACACAGCCACAACAACAATAACAAAACTAAAGGATTCGAAAACACGAATTCCGAGTAAATAATTATATACAGGAGGTAATGGAAGACATACGATACACACACACACACACACAGCCAAGCCACAACAATAATAACAAAACTGAAAGATGCGAAAGCACGAATCCCGAATAAATAATTATATCCACAGGGACAAACAAACCCAGAAGAGAGTACAAGTAAATAACAAGGTCATCATTTTGGCTGTCAGTACATCATTTTTTGTTTTAATTTCCTCTTATAATATCTTAAGGCCCTATTGTATCCGTCCTCACTTTCTTTTCTTTCTAGCCAATTCTAAGGTGTTTCATTTCCTCGTCCCTGCCTTCACTAACTCGTCTCCAGCTCTCCCTCCTACACCCACGCCTCTCTCACTCACATCTCAGACTTCATTAGCTTTCCTCCTATTCTATCTCAATCAGGTGACGGTACTGGATGCAAGACAAGCCTGAGAGAGACAAGACTAAAGTGAGAGCGTATATAATAGTGATATTAAGACGAAATGAACTTCCTTCTCCTTCTCTTCCCTCCTTCTCTCATCATTACGAACTTCAAGCTATATGGAACTCGACTTCTATGAAAGGAAGTGTCGGGAAATTGAGTGGGAATCAGTTAACCATAATACAATACATTACACAAATGAACATATAAAAAATAAGGTAATAATCTGAAGGTATGTTATTGGTAGCGCCGTTAGCATCACTTCATCATCTCCAAGACGCTGTAATGATGCAGTGATACTTACAAGACGCGTGGGGAGGGGAGGGAAGGAGAAGGAAGGGGAGGGGATGGGAGTGGAGAAGGAAGGAGAGGGGAGGGGAGTGGAGAAGGAAGGGGAGGGGAGTGGGGGAGAAGAGAGGGGAAGGGAGTGGAGGGGAGAAGGAAGGAGAGGGGGAGGGGAGAGGGGGAGAATGAAGGGGAGGGGAGAAGGTAGGAGAGGGGATGGGAGTGGAGGAGAAGAGAGGGGAGGGGTGTGGAGGAGAAGAGAGGGGAGGGGAGAAGGAAGGAGAGGGGAGGGGAAGAGAAGGAAGGGGAAGGGGGGTTATCGTGTAATTTCCTGGCTGCCATCCATCATCTACTGTCAACCTGCGATCCGGGAGTCGTGCTGGGTTCGGTCCGTAACTGGATAACGAAGGAATGGAAATGGAGGAAGACGGAATATATATAAAAAGAAGATTGGATGGGAAAAGGATGACGAGAGAGAAGGTAAACACACACACATGACAGCGAGAGAATATATAGATAGGTCAAGTATGAAGTATAAGGAGGAAAGAAAGAAAAGGGAATAGAGGAAGACGGTATATATATAAAAAAATGAATGGATAGGCAAAGGATGAAGAGAGAATGTCAACACACACACACACACACACACACACGAGAGCGAGAGAGAATATATAGATAGGTCAAGATGAAGTGAGGAAGATAAAGAGAGAATAAGGAAGAATTGCTGGTTAAATAATGAGGGAATAAGTAAGGGATCACGACTGTAAAGGAGAGATATCAACAACAAGCCTTGGAGGACAACGCAAGCAGCATTATAATAGATTGGTTAGTATGACAACATCAACACTCTCTTGTCTGCCTTCTCTATCTCGCATGCTGTCCGTCTCCTCGCCGATTGCAGAGTAAACGGTGTGGATACTAATGAGAAACAACACACATCAACCAGGATACAAATTACTTCCCAAACTACACACACACACACACACAAAACTTCTTCCGTAATCCTTTTTTTTTTATACACAGGGATGGCATTTTTAGCGTTGGTTGCTGGGGCCATGTCTCGGGTACCAGAGGTGTTTCTAGAATGTGAATGAAGCAGCACAGAGCAGCACAACACGCCCCCTTGGTGACACAGATCCAAGTCGCGGCGGGCTTGCACAACCAGACACCCATAAACACGACTCAGAAAAACCGGAAGCCACCACGACAAAGGTCAGAGAGAGGAGGAGTGCCCCAAACCTCATCCAACTCACGCACACCAACAACCACAGTAGTAGTCCACATACATACATACATGGCCCAGGTATACACACACACACGATGAACAATAACACCCCAAGATTTTGAAATATGAAGGTTACCTCATGTATAACAGAAGGCAACATATGTAAGAGAAACAACATCAGCAATAACCAAAAACTGTCCAGTGGCAATACATTAAGTACCCTGTGTTGTAGTCAGATAATTGGAGGTTAACGAGTCCTTCAAATATTGCCACGAAACACCACCTATAGGTAAGGAGCTTGTTTTGTGGCATAGTCAGGAGAAATCAGAAGCCTCCAATTTTCGTACAGGATCACAGGGTCCTTAAGAGGTGAGAGGGTCCTTTAGAGGTGTAAGGAGAGAACAAGTCTGAAGCCACCTGGACACCTGAGGTTAGTCTTGAAATGGACCCTTTCTGATTTGACATAATTATTTTATCTAAAAGAGAAACAGAAATAAAATACTTCCATACTGACTTACAAAAAACTCATAATATAAAATAAGAACGATCATTGTTGCACATGCATGAATTTAAATTTATATACATGCCCAAACTACAGACAAAACTTTCACAGAGGAAAAGACTGAGTGGCCTGACTACTAAAAAGGATTAGTCGTTTGCCATGGAAGGAAAGTTACCCCCTCCACCCCTCCCTCCCATCTGATACACCATGGCCAAACATCATGACTGTCTCCCTGGACATGGAGGTAGTGTCGTAGTGGCCGTAAACACGATTACTATTCTACACGAGTGATGATCGCCAGCATCTTGCCTCATCACGACCCACAGAGGCGAAAACAACATAACAAACTGGTCAGGAATAATAATGGGTGGAGAAATGTCGAGATAGAAAGAACAGTGTGATGTGGATGACAGACACAATATGATAATGTGATAAAGAAGGAAAAGTGGACTAACAATACCCAAAGGAAGAAACAAAGAAGGGAAGAAGAATGAAAATATAATAATGACAGAGGTAAAGAGAGAAGATATATGTGTATTAACAATATCACAAGAAGGGAAGGAAATGAGAAAGAATAAATGATTGCTACGTGATAGTTGTGGGAGCAGAAGATTAGGCCTGGTGGTCCCTAGAGTGTGCAGGTGAGGGGTAGGTCAGGTAAGCAGGTAAGTATATCCACCCAACTGACCCAAGATTCAAACTATTTCCTGGTGATTCCCTCTCTTGTCTCTCCCTGTCACCACTATATACACCATACAACCTCCTTACACTACAACCCATTCATAAATATACCATTATCGGTATATTTCTACCTGAAATAAATTATGTTGAGAGAGAGAGAGAGAGAGAGAGAGAGAGAGAGAGAGAGAGAGAGAGAGAGAGAGAGAGAGTGTGTGTGTGTGTCTTGTCACATTCTCACTACATTATGAATTTATGCTACAGTGGACGGTGGTTCAAGCTGGGGTGTTATATAGTGAAGTAGGTGGATTGTTGGTAAACGTCTGTTGTGGGATGCTGCAACTTCTGATGCTGTATGTATGTGTGTGTGTGTGTGTGTGTGTGTGTGTGTGTGTGTGTGTATGTGTGTGTGTGTGTGTGTGTGTGTGTGTGTATGTGTGTTGTCGTTGCACGCGTGGTTTCTCTCAGTGTGATAAGCTTATGCCTGGTGTGTATACTGAGTCGTGTACACAATAGTTCTTTTGTATGTAGGTTAAAAGACTGCTCTCCATTGTCAGTTTCAATATCCTAAAACCAGACAAGGGCAAATGAAACTGGAAGAGGTATATCGTGGCTGTGTATGAAGGGAAGCCTAGTGGATGAGCAAGACAGGCCACTCCTTACTATGTGTCACTATACTACTTAACCCTCAGTACTCGTACTCCACCCTCAGGTGTACCTCACTGTGGTAAAGCAGAGTCATGAAAAGAATGTATCACTGTGTGTGGTAGAAGGGAAGGTAGTGAAGAAAGAAGACAGGGTAGGTTGAGTGAAGCCAGATAAGGCCCGCGGCAGACGCACCCTATCATTCCCTCATACCTCTGCTCCCAACAGCTCGAGGCTCGAGGGACGCGGTTGGGAAGCCCCGCTCAAGGTGTGGGTCGCCTCCTTTCCTGCTAGCCGGCAGAATGATGGTGGTCATACAGGCCAACGTTGGAGTGCGTAGTACTGCGTATACCCTCTACCACCACCACCACCATCCAGGGGCGCCCGCTTCACGTCCACAGGCACAGAGCCACTGTGAGTGCGTATCGAGCGGTTGGGTATCGCAAGGTCGCGGCGAAAGGCTAGGGGCGCCACCGCCGGGGATTTGCCGGGTAGCAGGTGACCCACACACCGGCCTTAACACTACACAACTGTATAACACTCACACGTCACGAGGCCTGAGGAAGCTGGTGTTCTGCTGCTACTGACGATGGAGAGGGACCGAGGGAGGTGTCGTGGGACGGGATGGGACGAGGCGGGACAGGGCAGGGGAGGGCTGGGGCAGGAGGCTGGACTGGGAAGCGGGACAACACCTGTGCTCCCTTGGTGTAGGTGAGGAGGACTGGCTGCTCCAGGTTTAGTTTAGAGAGGCTGCCTCCCTACTCACTCTTCCTCTATATCCCTGTTCTCCCTCTTCCCTTGACCTTCCTCCACCCTTATCAACCACCCTCCTCCTCCTCTCTCATTAACATAAACACGCTACTCTGACACCAGACCTGGTTGTATTACCATCCATGAAATAGGGTAGAATAAGTTATCATTACATCCTTATTGGCAACTGTGTCTGCGAGGGAAGGTGTGGGGGTGGGAGGGGTAGACTCCACAACCCACCTCACCTGCCTCTCACTTCCAACAGCCTACTTGCCACTCTTTCTCTTATTCTTTATTTAGTTTTCACAGTGGCTCTATTCCGCTCTTAAGAGTTGGTATAAAAATAACATTAAACAGAAACACAACTCTTTTGATATCCGAATACCATAATCTAATGTTTATGATCAACATTAATGGCACAATTACTAATAGGCACCTCGACCCTCATATAAACTACTATCACTTCTCATTCATATCACGGTTATCTCAACTTCCTAAATATTGTATATACAACGATATATATCACTGCTATTGGCAAGCACGATGCCAAATATACAAGTCGACTTTCTCCATTAACAAGTACAAGTTCAACACATAAAAATTGCGTTTTATGACTATTCTTTTCCGCGTGTGTTGCCGCCACGTGACTATGAAGTGTACGCCCGCCACCACCGACGCCGCCACCACCACCACCAACGTCACCAAACCGGCTGCCAAAACGTTCCTACCGGCCGGTGATTTTAACGCCCTCCACCACACGATCCCCAGCACACTACAGCCACATCTCCCTCACAGCATTTACCACACCACCATCAACACACTGGTATAAGCACCACCAAATAATTCTCCCTCGTTTCTCCTTCCAAATGCAGCCTTTACCATTCCTCTTATCTCTCCAACATCATCATAAACACACGAGGAAAACACCAGCCAGAAATTCTCCTTCATTTCTTCTCTATTCTCTGTACTCCCTTCCTACCCAACCCTGAGGAGTGAAGGTTGAGAGGGGGAGAGGGATGGGTAGGATAAGGTTGAGAGGGGGAGAGGGCTGGGTAGGATAAGGTTGAGAGGGGGAGAGGGCTGGGTAGGATAAGGTTGAGAGGGGGAGAGGGCTGGGTAGGATAAGGTTGAGAGGGGGAGAGGGATGGGTAGGATAAGGTTGAGAGGAGGAGAGGGATGGGAAGGATAAGGTTGAGAGGGGGAGAGGGATGGGTAGGATAAGGTTGAGAGGGGGAGAGGGCTGGGTATATAGGATAAGGAAGGACTGGCCAGGACCTCACTTTAGATGTACCCACTGATCACTTCACCTCACCTCCCCTTTCATCAGGTCAAGGTCAAGGTCACCACAACAGGCCACCTCATCTATTTATTTTTCTTATTCCTATCTGTTATTATTTACTATTTACCAAGGTGCAACAACAACTGTACCAGGGGCGGTATTCACAATAGAAAAGTTCACTCTTAAGCATAAATTTTGTTCGTGTATATATTCATGGCAAGAACTAGGAAGCGGCACGACTTTGAAATAATAATATTTAAGCTCATGTTATCAGAATAGCAGACGTCATTCACTACTTCGAAATGAGCTTAAAACACTATGGTGAGGTTAGTATTGCAACTATACGAACAAACCCAAACACTAAGATGTTATGTGAATACCGGACCTGAATAAACTAACGAATAGGGCTGAAGTATAAAGAATTAATTAAACTTTAAAAAGAAAACTGTGGGAGTTAAAGTGACTTTACTACGAGTACTCAAATACTTAATGAAGCAGATAACATTCTCTCCTGGTCATGATTATAATTATATGAATGAAGTGATGTCCAGCAATGAGATTATACAGTTGGATACAATAGATCGTGGAACAGCCGAGGTAGAAAATGCCCAATTCCCATCAATATGAAATTCCGTAGTGACCCAAACGATATACCAATGGAGATCTTAATTGTGCATTTATTTACTGTCTCTAGGTAGGTATTCGAAGCACACCTGGATACTTATTAGTGCTCGTGACTGTACATGAATTCCTGTGTCTATCTGTACGTGGCCTGTGATGAATATGAAGGGGTCGTCTGCATGTCAAGTGATGAGGGCATGTTAGGTTATGATGATACAAATCGATGGTTGCATACAAACTACATCCACTCATCGTACCGGTTGTCGTCGTTCATATACAGTCTATTAGCTTGCGACTTTATCTTGCATATATACGAGCTGATATCATGAAAGTTTTGGCCTCAGAATACAGAGAGCCAAAATATAAGGAGTGTTTGTATTTTCCTCGATTAGGCACACACACGCACACACCTTGTCAATCTGTATGGGTGAGCATGCTTACATTACGTTGATATATACAGTTGCACCAAAGTTGTAACTACAATATATTTATTTGTACGTTCTGAATTGAGTAAGCTACACAAACATTAGAAACCTACAAAGATGAATGAGGATGGACGAGGTGAGGAAGGAGAAGAAGGGGTAGGTAATGAGATGAAGACAGTGTGAAAGGAGACAGACGAGGACGAGCAACCTACAAAGATGAATGAGGATGGACGAGGTGAGGAAGGAGAAGAAGGGGTAGGTAATGAAATGAAGACAGTGTGAAAGGAGACAGACGAGGACGAATGACTTAGGACATTCTGGAGTGTAAACTATGATAATTGAAAGATAAATTCTGACAAATGCACGTCACCATCACTTGCTCACTCACAACCACCACAATATACCTCTCAAGGCTTAATACCTCAAACAACAACACACACACACACACAAAAGAGAAGAGAAGGTATAGACAGGAGACAAGAACTGGAAGAGAAGTGGGCAGTGACAAGGGCTGGAGAAATGAGTAGATGACAAAGACTGGCTTCTTGAAAGTTGTCTTTAGTCTTCGAGTACCTCAGTATAGAATGGAGCGGGGAGATAGGGTGGGAAGAGAGGGAGGGTGGGGTAGGAATTTAGGTTGGAGACAGGAGGGGAGGGGGAGGTGGGGGATGGGAGTGGTGGAGAAGGGAGGAAGGAGAGAAGTAGGGAGAGGGAGTGAAGGGAGGAAGAAGAAATGTAAGGAGAGTGAGGGTAAGAGACAGGGACGGTGACATGGGAAAGGACACATGACTTAGGATAGGGTTTAGGAAGGGGTTATGGTGGGAGTGGGACGGGGACGGGAAGGGACAGGGACGGAACAAGGACAATGACACAGCTAGGGGCAGTGACAGAGGTATGGACTATAAACAGGGGCAAGGACGAGGGAGGGGGAGGGGGATGATGGGAGGACAGGGACAACTCAACATACCCGAGTGGCGCCTGAGTGGTCGATACCCGCGTCACGTGTAGCCAGCCAGTCAGTCCTTCCCACCACCACCTGCACTGCTGCTATGCCTTCTCCTCTCACACCTGCCCAACTCTACTTTTCTTATCCTTATCTATATTACATTTTCTACAGTGCAGTATATCCAACTCACTCAACCCTGTCATGCCCTACCCTTACCTACAATATCATATTTAAATGGCCGCAACTTATTTCACCCCACTCCTATTCTCTTCTACTTAGTCCTGTCCAATCCCTCACTCTACTTTCTGCTCTGTTGTCCTGCTTTTCTCAACGTACTGTAGGTCTGTCTTTTCTTACTTTACATTCTGTGTCCTGTCCTGCTTTGCCATGTCGTGCTCTTTTTATTTTTCTCCTTCCCTAATTTACCCTTTGCCTTGCTCACTGCTCTACCAAATCCTGTCTTCCTCTAGTCTACCTTCATCAACCGGGCCCTATTCTATTTTGTTTTGCCTCGTTCTGCTTGACACGTCCCTATGTTCAACCTTTTTCCGTCCTGTTCTCTCCAGCTCTTGCCTTCCCTGTCATGATTTAACTGGTTTGTCCTAAATTGGCTTCCCTTACTGAAAAATTGTGATTAGCCCTGGCCAGGTTAGGTCCAGTCCCCTGACGTGTAGGATTAAGGATATAAACCCTGGTATTAAATATATATGTACCAGTTCCATGTGTACTTTCATAATTCCTATATTCCTCATATATAAAACAAGTCAGAAGTTCGATTTCTGGATATACCTATTGTACAGTGAGAATTAATAGAAAAAGAATACAGCAGCTATTCTCTTACCCATGACAACTTTCCCTCACTTTGCACGTACAGTGATGGTTGGCTCGGGTTAAACTACAACTGTCAACTGTATATCTGTCCTATAGATGAACTCATGTCTCATTCTGTCCAGCCTTTGTCTATTAACTTACTGTCTGTCTTTGTAAAGCTACCAAATCCTACTTGTAACGAGTTTATTTGTCCATATCACATATATTAATATAATAATAATATATTTTCCACCACTGAAGATTATCGTGTGTTGGTCTGTTTGAGGTGAAGAGTGTCGTGCTGGCGTCATCTAGTCTCATGAGAACAGAGGGACAGTCGTTAGTTGGGTGTGAGGGTGGGCGACAGGTGGGCGGCTAGGTAGGTAGGTAGGTAGGTGGGTGCACTGGACACACGCCAGTAATGAGTTTATCGACAATAAGCAAATGGGGCGGCCCCCAGCACCGCCTTTGTTGTCACTCGGTAACCATGGAAACCCTGTTGGCCCGCCGGTACACCCACCCCACCTGCCCCGCGATAACATCTCCACCCACCAGCCCCCACCCAGCCCCAGCCCCAGTCGTCGCTCACACACCCTCCATGCACAAAGAAACACCAAGATAAGCCAAAGTCCGCCCTCGTCAAGTTTCCTGCACCAAACACGTGGTGGGGGTGCCAACACATCACTCAACGACTTCCTCCACCCTAACACATACACACACACACACACACACACACACTACATGGTTATCCGTTTAACAGTACTGTAGTTTCAAAATCAACTAGGGTTTAGTGGTAATAGCATAACAGGTATCTAACTAAACTTTGCCTGAATACAATGTTGATATCTTGATCATTTTAAGCTGTGATGTTCCATGAGGCAGAACACTTACAAGCAAAGCACAATAACAATATGAAGCACGTGTACATACATATTGTATATCCTAACACACGTATCCAGCATTGATTGGCTGAGAAAAACAACGGCTGCATTTTATTTTGTCTTCCCCCCCCTTCCACACACACATACACACACACACACACACACACACACACACACACACACACACACACACACACACACACACACACACATACACACTGACTCTGCGTTCATATTATCATACTGTAATCCCTAATAAAACTGATCCAATTGGTAAATATAAATTCCATGTGAAAATAAGACAAAAGTGTGCATACAACTTTAAAAGGAAATAGATGGAAAAAATATATAGTACCGGTACCGTAAAAATATATGGTTACAATATAGCACTGTAAAATGTAATGCAAAATGGCAACCTATATATTCAGTAAAGTGTATTACATATAAGAGGGAGCGAGGCCAGATTGCAATGAACAAAATGATAAAAATACAAGAAAAAAAAAAAAAAGGCAAGGGTCTACAATGAGGGAGAAGAGATGGGTTGAAGTCTTGAAGATGAAAAGGTATGGGTTTCAAACAGACGACAAGCTATATACAATAACATGTTCTGACAGAGAAACATAAGAGTTAATAAGAGGTGGTAGGAAATATGAGACAGAGGAAGCAGAATGGGGATATGGTATGTATTATGATACGAGGAAGGTAGATAGGTGCTATAACGAGTAAGGGTGAAGAAATTTTAAACCAGGGTAATGGTAGGTAATTTAAAATGTTCAATGCAGTTCCATTATTTGAAGTGTGGGCTGACAGTGGGGTAGGCTGAGAGGAAGGTAAAGTCATGGTCTAATGTACTGCAACCTGGTGAATAAAAGCGAGCTATTTGAGTTAATTTTATGAACCAAAATTGCACACACCAACAGCTATAGTTTCGGATCATTTTTCGAAGCCAGTGAGGTAGAATTGGTAGGGAGTGAAGCAGTAAAGAAGGAGTTTGTTACAAGGGAGTATCGACTAGCAAAGAGCCAGGTCAAGTAAATGTACCCACACACACACCCACCCACACACACACACACACACACACACACACACACACTTACGCACGCAAGTCGTGTACACACACATACCAACCGGCGAGTGTTCACATACAGGCAGGCATACACACACACATTACCAGCTGCATAAAAGAACACTCAAACATACATTACATACATATACACAATGAAATATGTAAACTAGCATATATAAACTACACATGTAACTCAAATATACAAAGGTAATGCATACTTCATACAACTCACACAGACGACAAGATCTATACACTTTGGTACCTCACACACCAAACTCACGTACGACGACGACGACGACACACAAAACTTGCACACACACATCCACCAGCACCGGGAGTGAGACAGGAATCCCAGGCGAGCATTTACAATCCACAAGTTGCACACCTGATTGCTTCGTCCACCGTGGAGATAATAAAATATATAAATAAAAAATAAATAAAAAAAAAGGCATCCAGCAACAATTTCATATGATCTTACTGAATTGTCTTTTTGTATCCATGCTAAGTACTGTAGCCTATAAGATAACCTCAACCAACACAATTAAAAACGTAATTATAATCGTATTTGCATCTTTGTAACCAAACTCACAGCACTCTTATCAACCATCACTATATACACATTACACACCATAATAACTCAACATCATTCCTATATACACACACACACCATCCACATCAACCGTACTTAAAAAAAATATATATATTTTCTGTGAAACCCATTTTATAAGGTCCCTGTGTTCGTGTATGAGAATTGGAGGCTTCTGATTTCTCCTGACTATGCCACGAAACAAGCTCCTTTCCTATAAGTGGTGTTTCGTGGCAATATTTGAAGGACACGTTCAACTACAATTATCTGACTACATCACAAGGTCCCTTAAATAAACCATGCATACTACCCACACCAACTACCACCTCCCATATCCACTCTTCACAATTCCTCAAAATCTGACTTATAACACTCCCCCTCACCCCCACCACCACCACCACCATCATCACCCCACCCCACCCACCACCATCACATCACCCCACCCCACCCACCCCCATCACCCCCACCACATCACCATCACCCCAGGGTCCGCAAAACGCCGGAGTCAGCGTGAAAACCTCACCCTAACAGTCCGGTCCGTTCATGAATTTTACAAAGGAGGCCAATAAATTCTGGGTCGCATGAGGGAAGTGTGGAGTGTATTTGGCAGGTAGGTGTGGAGTGTATTTGGCAGGTAGGTGTGTGTGTGTGTGTGTGTGTGTGTGTGTGTGTGTGTGTGTGTGTGTGTGTGTGTGTGTGTGTGTGTGTGTGTGTGTGTGTGTGTGTTCTATGCACAAGGTTTCTAAGACTGACTTCTCATGAAACACAAAGTTGCCATAAGTTCCAGTCAGTCAATGAACTAAAGAGAAAGAAGACTTGGGAAATGAGTGACGGGACATGTGGAAGGGGAGAGTCAAAACTATTAAGGGAGGGAGTGAGGATTGATGTGGGAGGGTAGCAGGGGTAGGGGGGGGGAGGGAGATTGCATACATACAGGGAGGGAGTGAGGATTGCTGTGGGAGGGTGACAGGGGTGGGTGTGGGGGTGGGGGAGGGAGATTGCATACATGACGAAAGGAAATCTGAGAATTAGAAGGAGGGAGGGAGAGGGGGAGTAATAAAGGTGGGGGAAGGAACACGAGGCAAGGTAAGAGGTGCGTGAATTATGAAGACATGAGTCAGGAAAGATGAGTCAAAGTGTCTGGCATAAATAAATTACACCAACAATGAATAAGTCAGGTAATGAAAAAGTAATTAATACATAAATGTTGTTGTTTATTTACTTGAAGCATATTTTGTACATAATTATTGTACATGGAATAGTGCTAAATAAAAGTAGAATGAGAATAGGTCAAAGAAGGTGAAGGAAAGCAGTCAGGAAGCAAGCAAGCAAGCAAGCACGCAGGGTTGAAAACAAAGAGAAAGAAACTGTAGTGTGATTAGGGGCGGAACTGGTGCTTGTCAAGGGAGGAGGTGGTGGTGGTGGAGGTGGTGTAAGACTGACTCAGGATATGGTGGGTGGGAAGGAAGACAAATATTTAAGGGCCACGAGGAAAGGGTGTGGGAAGGAGGAAAGGGTGTGTGTGGGAAGGAGGAAAGGGTGTGTGTGTGTGGGAAGGAGGAAAGGGTGTGTGTGGGAAGGAGTGAGGAGTGAACATGGAGTGGGGAAAACGATATGGAAAGGGTGTGGGTGTGACAAGTGGGGGAGAAGTGAAGGTTGAGTGGGGGAGAAGTGAAGTTAGAGTGAAGAATGAATGGGTAGAGCTAATACGAGGACCCTGGGGAAATGGGGGTACTAAAATAAGGGAGGTGATGTGAATGGTACAGTACATGAAGCGAAACAGACTGGATTGATTTAAATGGGTGGAGTACATGAAAAAGGAAGGAAGTATTGGGAGGGAGAATGAAATGGGTGAGTGTTCCAGCGAGAGAGAGAAGGAAGGGGGGAGACAGAGTGAGTAATAGAAGGGGTGAGTGTGAGTGATAGAGTGAATTAAGTGAGTACCGGTAACAGAAGGAATGAGTGAGTAATACCAGAGTGAATGTGTGAGTGATAGAAGGTAGGTAAATGCCTTGAGAAACTGAACTCAAGAGCAAAAAAAAGTGGGAAAGAAAGAAGTGAAAGGGGGAAAAAGAAAGAAGTGAAAGGGGGAAAAAGAAAGGAGTAAGACGGAGGGGAAGAGGAGGGATATGTGTGTGTGTCGAAATGAAGGTGGATATGAAGGAGGTGAAGAGGGCGGGGCATGGGAGGGGGAGGGGGAGGGGGAGGGGGAGGGGGTAGTATACGTGTGTGTGTGTGTGGTATTCGTACTTCTAGGAAAAGCAAGGGACTGGATTCTAGGTGAGGCCTCCAATGTTAATCAATGGTAGCCTTGGTAATGGTAGTGGGGCAGGGAGGGGTAGTGGTAATGGTAGTGGGGAAGGGAGGGGTAGTGGTGAGTTGAGTAAGGAGTGGTAGTGGTGAGTTGGGTAAGGAGTGGTAGTGGTTTGGTGGGAAAGAGGTAGTGGTTTGGTGGGAAAGAGGTAGTGGTAGCTGGGAAGAGATGGGTGGTGGTTGTGGTAGTTGGAAGAGATGGGTGGTGGTTGTGGTAGTTGGGAAGTGACAAGGGATTCATGGTGGTGGTAGTTGGGAAGGGTAGTAGGTGGGTGGTAGTTAGGAAGGGTAGTGGGTGGTTGTGGTGGTGAAGGAAGGGGGCTCTGATTGTAGTGAGGAAAAACAGGGAATGAGTGGGTGGTGGTGGTGGTGAGTGTTAGGAGAGAAGCCAGGTAAAAAAATAAATAAACACACACACACACACAAATAGATCTATGTTCGATAAGTTTTCCTGCAGCTGCAACCCCTAATGACTGAAATAGCTCAAACCAGCAGTAACTTCTCACACCAAGAGTTTTATCATATCCAAACACCTGGTGGGATTGAAGCCAACATAACCCCCTAAGGAAGCACTGCAAAGTTTCTTAATTTTTGTAACCAACCAACCAACCATCTGACTACTTTGAAATGATCTAATCTCACCCAATCCTTTCAGTCACATAAGGATAATACAGTACCTATACATTCCACCAGGTTTCGTCAAATTACGACAGTGTGATTGATGAATTGACTGATATTAAGTGCCACACCAGCGAGGTCATATGTCGCCAGAGTAAGAAGTAATAAGAGTTTGAAATAGCAGGCTAGTATACTTTAATAACTATTAGTAACTCACAACTAACACTGATTCAAGTGGAACCAAGGCTTAAAGAGATTACCTGTGCTACATATTGCAAAGTTTCATCAAAATCTCACAGTTTCATGTTAGTAAGGTGTGGGTGAAGGTGGAAAGGAAGGAGAGGTGTGGGTGAAGGTGGAAAGAACTGTGGGTGTGGGTGAAGGTGGAAAGAACTGTGGGTGTGGGCGAAGGTGGAGAGAACTGTGGGTGTGTGTGAAGGTGGAGAGAAATGTGGGTGTGGGTGAAGGTAGACAGAAAGGCGGGGTTGTGGGTGAAGGTAGACAGGAAGGCGGGGTTGTGGGTGAAGGTAGACAGGAAGGCGGGGTTGTGGGTGAAGGTAGACAGAAAGGCGGGGTTGTGGGTGAAGGTAGACAGAGAGGCGGGGTTGTGGGTGAAGGTAGACAGGAAGGCGGGGTTGTGGGTGAAGGTAGACAGAAAGGCGGGGTTGTGGGTGAAGGTAGACAGAGAGGCGGGGTTGTGGGTGAAGGTAGACAGAAAGGCGAGGTTGTGGTCAGTAATATCTCAACTCTGGGTTACTTACTACCGGCTAATCGATGTTCATACACAGGGCAGACACGCATACATTCACACACACTCACGCTATCATACATCCACGCACACGCACACACACGGTATACATGCACGAACGCACACTCACACTATATACATGTCTGGACCTATACAAACACACATACATGCACACACACACACGGTATACATGCACGAACGCACACTCACACTGTATACATGTCTGGACCTATACAAACACACATTCAAGTACACACACACACACACATACAGATAATCCAATGTTCTACTTGCCCACAGTAATAAACATACACTTATTATTCAGTATATACAAGTAACACTAACTCGTCAACACAATCATACTTATACATAAAGAACACCCTAAAAAAAAAAAAAAAAAAAAAAAAAAAAAAAAAAAAAAAAATGTGTTGCAAATTCGGGTTACCACTATAAAAAAAATTAGGTTTCTTAGAATATATGAACATAGTGTACGTGATTTAGTCTGTGATGATTTACCACTCTGCAAAAAGTCATCACATCACATCACACACATACACACACACATCACACACACACAGACTATTATGCAACCTCCACCACAACTTAATTCTCTGGCAATATTTTTTCGTTTCTGAACCTCTACAAAAAAATAAATAATTAAATATTTTCATTAATAAATAAAAAATAGCGTTTATCTACACCCAAACACTAGCCAAATCTCTACCAACATACAAATATACTTTTATACAACATACATATACATATACAATAAACATATATACAGTACTACACCTACACGATACACGTTATTGTACAGACGCTTGCATCATTTATATCAACGTAGCCACATTCTACAACCCACACACAGAACAATACGACATGAGCACCTTTACATACCACACATACACACAGTACAATAATACCAAATCGAAAAAAAAAAAAAAAAAAAAAAAAAAAAAAAAAATCTCAAAACCACGTGTGCAGTTGAGGACAATGGATGGTTGCAACACTTTTTAACCTCGGTACCAAGCACAAATGAATTGACACATATATATATATAAACTTAATAAATGTTGCTTGGCACACATATATATATAACCTTAATAAATGTTGCTTGACACACATATATATATAACCTTAATAAATGTTGCTTCACACGTTTCAGGTATATTTAATATTAGTAATGGTTCGAGTTAATGTTCCCAGACTACCAGAGAAAGCTATGTGTTTAACTAAAAAGTACATACATAGAGTTATTACAAGTGACTAATAATGTTAACTGTCGCTGCTACACGTAAACCTAACTGACAGGAAGTAGGTGTGTTAATTCCTTCCGGCTGTACTCCCTTCTCACAACACACACACACACACACACACTACAACACACACACACACACTTTACAACACACACACACATACACTTTACAACACATTAACACATACATACACTCTACAACACAATACACACACACATCACAATAACACATACACACACATCACAATAACACACTCTACAACAAAATACACACACACATACTGGTATCAGGTGATCTCTCTACGTAATCACTCAGGTACAGTACACTAATGACACACCAGGATGTAATTACAAAACTTCCACTCCAAAATATGTATATGTACACGAACACACATATTGCAGTAGGAGCGAGGAATATGTATAAAAGTGGCACACACAGACACACACAGACAGACAGACACACACCGTTACTACCAACACATGCAGTTACTAACGTTACCCCCCCTAACAACGCCCTCATGTACTACAACACTACTACCCCATTATATTACTACCACCACAATCACCATCACCACCACCACCACCAACACCAATATCGACACTTCATCACCAAGGCAGAACAGTCACCCCAATACTATCCTAAACTGTTATCATTACTCTTACTACTGACTACTATTGACTATTACTTACTTTTCACAAACTAATATTTATATGAATGACCCAAACAACTAGAAGGTATACGATGTTTGTTACCCAGTGAAATAAATAGACTCTAGATTGGAATACATGTGTAGCAGAAAGTGCAACATGTATAATATAAAAATGTTGTACTAAGGAAGGAAGAGGGTAGAAATGAGATAAAAATGAAGGGAGACAACAACAATCTAGGAAGGAAGGAAGAAACAAGAAAAAAAAGGAAATGAATGAATGAAGGAAGGAAGTAACAAGATAGAAGGAAATGACTGAATGGATGAAGGAAGGAAGGATGGAAAGAATCAGATATAAGGAAACGAATAAATAAATGGGTGAAGGAAGGAAGGAACAATATAAAAGGAAATGACTGAATGGATGAAGGAAGAAAGGATGGAAGGAATCAGATATAAGGAAATGAATAAATAAATGGGTGAAGGAAGGAAGGAACAATATAGAAGGAAATGACTGAATGGATGAAGGAAGGAAGTAACAAGGAAAAAAATGAAATGAATAAATAAATGGGTGAAGGAATGAAGGAACAATATAGAAGGAAATGACTGAATGGATGAAGGAAGGAAGGAACAATATAGAAGGAAATGACTGAATGGATGAAGGAAGGAACAATATAGAAGGAAATGACTGAATGGATGAAGGAAGGAAGGAAGGAAGGAAGGAAGGAAGGAAGGGTGAGGAAAGAGCGGAAAGGGTCGCTAGGAGGTCCGGGTATAATGAAATATTGACTTTATATTGATTCCCAGTTGTTGACCGCCCAAACACCAGAGTCAATGGTCGCTTTTTAGGGTCGGGGAAGCAGACTGGCTGGGGAGAAAAGGGGAGAGAGGTCTTGAGGGGGTGGGGGGATGACACACACACACACAAAGGACCCAGAGGCAGACACGTGGATGTGATGGATAGGTAAATGGGGGAATGATGAAGAGAGACATGGTGAAAAGTGAACCGAGACATATACATATATAGGTAAACTGAACTACGTGTGTTCAGTCAAATAAAAAAACACATTCTTCAATGATAATGATTAATGGTAATAATAATGGTAATACTTAATAAAAGCATGTGAAGGATTAAATAGAATGTGTGGTACAATTATATACACATTATAGGTCCAAGCAGATGATAGATATTTACTCATAAATATCCTTGCTTTTTTTTAAATATAGCCAACAACGAATCTGTTTAGCATGGAGGTAGTTGTGTGTGTGTGTGTGTGTGTGTGTGTGTGTGTGTGTGTATGTGTGTGTGTGTGTGTGTGTGTGTGTGTGTTTAACAAAGATAGAGAGTAAATGTAGAGGGTTGATAAGGAAGAGAGGGGAAGGGGAAGCCGGTTGAGATAACACTATAGGGCAGATGTTAGACTGTGACGAGGCGTTTCCATAATACATTGTTGTTCTCTTTAACGACAAATCAATCTCCTATACAATATGCAACACACACACACACACACCAATTAACCAACCCCTGTCTGCTAATACCAAGATTCTATCAGGATATTGTGGTCTAAAAAATCATCTATACTCAGATAATTTGTTTTATGTCAGTCACTGTTTGGGGGATTCTACTAGTTTATAATTAATTCTACTCGCTATTTATAAACTCTTTAATTAATCCCTTCATGTCCTTCTTAGTACTACTCTCCTCTTCATTACCAATATACAGTACTGTCATTTGTATTTATATTTCAACATCCGTCCCCCTCCCCTCTCCAAGCAACCCTTATTTACCCCTGCCCCCACACCCGTTCACGTCCACCACTCCCCTCCTCCCTCCCGCCACACACACACACACACACACACACACACACATACACATACACACACACACACACACACACACAACGTCCTGCCATCTGTCCTACTGCTGTGTGTTCATGAATAGTCGTTTCCTCTTCCTCGTCACTCAACATTCCAGCCGTCTGTTCACCTCTATGGCTCCTAATTATCCATCCATAGACCATCATGTACTACAACTTGTTTACATTGGGCCTTGTTCATTATGGATAAGAGAAGAAGCTAACCTGAAGGGCATAATATCATAGTGTAGAGAATTAGAAATATGAAGCCATAGTAGTAGGTACCAATTATATTGCTAAGGAAAGAATGATAACTTGGGCAAAAATCTAGTCATATACAGTAATATTTCAGAAAAGATACTATATAAAAATGATCAAGTCTGGATCACTTGGCCAGGAAAATTGTGAAGAAAAGTAGATGTCGTAAATGCCAAGCCGGAGGTAGGCCCCATTCTTATTTCACTCTCATTCTTTTGGTAGGCTTATGTTAAAGTACCCCTCATACCTGGGGTGTGTGTGTGTGTGTGTGTGTGTGTGTGTGTGTGTGTGTGTGTGTGTGCTCTCTCTCTCTCTCTCTCTGTCTTGTAACATTTTATATTTTTGTATTTAAGGACCCTGTGATCGTGTATGAAAATTGGAGGCTTCTGATTCCTCCTGACCATGCCACGAAACAAGCTCCTTCCCTATAGGTGGTGTTTCGTGGCAATATTTGAAGGACTCGTTTATCTCCAAATTTCTGACTACACCACAGGGTCCCTTAATTGACAACGCTCTGATTTCATGTAACCATATACTGTCTGACACATTGGCGCAACATATAAAATAGATAAATAAACAAAGAATATATCTTATTGTCTCCCTGCTGATACCTTTCTCGATACTGTGGGTAATTTCCTGTCTCACACTTGGTCCTAATGGCAAACGGCATCTACACACACACACACACACACACAAACACACAACCACACACACACACACACACACACAACCACCCACACACAACCACCCACCCACCCACACACACACACACACACACACCCACACACACACACACACACACAAACACACACACACTACTTCCAACTTTTGTGATCCTCCTTTCCACAACTCCTCATCCTGACTTTAATTCCTAGACTTGTTATAAACTCCGAGGTCCTCTAGCCATCTCCGGGGCATCTCCACGAATTTTTCTTAACTGTTAGTTTTCCGGTCGTTCCTCCTATTATTTCTTTCCCCTTCTTTCTTTCTCCCTGGTCACCGCCACAGCCAACCCCGCCTTTACAAACTTTCAACTGCACTTCCCTTCCCCTCCAGTGGCCACAAGTTGTCTTCCTACAACCACACTGTCATCACGTTTGTTCATCCTTTCTTTTCCTTTGCTTGTGTGTTTGTTTTTCCTTCTATCTTTCAGTCATACGATATTTTATTTTACATTTTGCCATATTTTTACATCCACCTAAATACCTGCTTCAATTTATCCATCTTTGTTCAGCTTTTCAATTTTATTTGGATTAACGTAGGATAATTTTTGGGTAGCATATAGGGAAGTCATTACCCTGTGGACAAACAGAATGCTATAGATGCCTTCAAACTACAACACAAAACAGATATTCTTCAGTCTACGTGGTGTTTCATGGCATCTTGTGGGGGAACCTGTAACCTTCAAGTTCAAAGACTAAAATTATGAACCCCTTAAAATATAAATAGACAACCCTCACCTCGTTGTCCTTTTCTGAGCACGTTTATTTACTCTCAATTCACTTTAACGCCACTCATCCTGTCCCTTTCTCAAATACCTGCCCTCCAGTCCCCTTCATTTCTCCTTTTATTACTATCTTTCCTTAACCTTAATTCCAACATATCTTCTTTCCTTCCTCTTTCGCCTTCCTTCTGTCATCGTCTTTCCTAACTCCCTCCTTTCTTCCTTCCTTTCTTTCCCACTCCCTTCCTTCCTTCCTCTCCCAACTTCCCTGGCTCCAGAGTGTCAGGGTGTGACGCAGTAGAATCCAGGATCGAACCCAGAAGTGAAGCAGGGGAGGGAAGGGCAAGGGGAAGGCAGTGAGGGGAGGGCAACGAGAAGGCGGTGAGGGGACGGGATGGGGCTGGAAGAGAGGGGATGGGGCTGGAAGAGAGGGGAGGGGATGGGACTGGAAGAGAGGGGAGGGGAGGGCTGGCATAGAGGGAAGGAGAAGGGGGGATGGGATGGGGGAAAAAGTGAGTGAAGGAGGGGTGCATGGGATGGTGGAGAGGGGACAGGGGTGCCAATCCTTTCTCTAGTGTAGGTAAATTGTTATTCTGGCTTACGGTGACCTCAGAGGAAATACTTGAAGACAACTCCTGAGGAATGTGGATGAAGGAAATACTAAAGGGAAGCAAAGGAAGAATTTTATTGCAGATCGAGTAATAAAGACTAGGCCTACTGTAAAAAAAGATCTAATATTGAAGGAGAAAGAGGAGACTACTGTAAAATGTTTAAAAATACTAAACACGACAAAGTGAAAGCAAATAGTAGAAGAGAAAAGGTGCATAAGAGAAGACCAGGTGAGGGGAACAAAGAAGAAAAAGAGACCTGAGACAGACTGGAAGGGAAAGAGTTGACATGGTTGTTATAGCAGCGAGGGCGAGGCCAGCAGTGTGTGTGTGTGTGTGTGTGTGTGTGTGTGTGTGTGTGTGTGTGTGTGTGTGTGTGTGAGTGTGTGTGTGTGTGTGTGTGTGTGAGTGAGTGTAAATGTGAGTGAGCGTGTGTGTGTGTTTCTGAGGGTACGAGTGTGTTGTGGGAGTATGAGGATGAGGTGTGTGAGTATGAGGGTGAAGAGGTGTGGGAGTATAAGGGTGAGGAGGTATGAGAGCCAACATACAGTCTTAGAGGAAGATACAAATGTTGGGGAAAAGTTATATGAGTGAGAAGACTACGGAGGAAAGAATATAATAAGGCTACAGAGGACAAACAAAAATATTCCTTTAATCTGGATCTTAATATTCGATTTAACGGACTTCAGCAGCTAGAAGGCAGAAGGATCAAGTTAATATTCACTTGATCCTGGAAAAGCAGTATAAGTGACATGAGGTGAGGGATACGGAATAGAAAGATAATACGACGTGGGGTCTGTTTAAATATACATAACACATGCGGGTGTATATGTTGAATGGTTTAACACGTATATTATGGAAGCTTATTATGCAGTAGTGTGGGTAAAGATTGTAAACCCTGGCAGTAATCTCACACTAGGTCAGACACGCGAGTCAGAAATTAGGGTAAGAGACAAGAGTGTAAGACAAAGGGACAGGGCAAATGAGGGGACGCAGGGGAGGGAAGGGAGGAAAGAAGGCGAAGGAGGGTGAGGAGGGTAGAAGGGAAGCGAAGGGGGAGAGAAAGGAGGAAGGGAGGCGAAGGGGGGAGAGAAAGGAGGAAGGTAGGCGAAGGGGGAAGGGAGGCGAATGGGGGAGAGAAAGGAGGAAGGTAGGCGAAGGGGAGAAAGGTAGGCGAAGGGGGAAGGGAGGCGAATGGGGGAGAGAAAGGAGGAAGGTAGGCGAATGGGGGAGAGAAAGGAGGAAGGTAGGCGACGGGGGGAGAGAAAGGAGGAAGGTAGGCGACGGGGGGAGGGTAGGAGGAAGGGAGACTAAGGGGGGATTCAAGGCATAGTACTCGGTGCAGGTTCAGAAGAAAAGAAGGAAGGAGGAACATGAAAGTTAAGGAAAGGAAGTGGACGAGGAGGAAAAGTGAAGACGAAGACGGAAGGGACCACAAGGACAGTACAAAAAGAAAATGGTAGGGTAGAAGAGCTGGGTAAAGTTGCAAAGAAAAGAAAAAGGAAGGGGAAGAGGGAGGAGAGACTGGATAGAGGGGGAGGGAGGGTAGACAAATGGGGTGGGATCGAGGGGGAAGGGAGGGAAAGTGGAGAAAAATGGGTTGAAGTGGAAGGGAGGGAGGGTGGAGAAAAATGGGTTGAAGTGGAAGGGAGGGAAAGTGGAGAAAAATGGGTTGAAGTGGAAGGGAGGGAGGGTGGAGAAAAATGGGTTGAAGTGGAAGGGAGGGATGGAGGGAGGGTGGATAAATGGGGTTGTGTTGAAGGTAAAGGTGGATGAGGAGGAGGGTGGTTGAAATAATAACACTAATGCAGCGTGAGGCTCGTATGAAGGCCACCACAGCTGAGGAGGGGTGAAGGGTACTGAAGTGAGTGGCTGAGGGGGAGGAGGGTAATGAGAGAAGGTGGAGGAGTACTATAAGGTGAAGGAGATGGGTAGACGAGGTGTAGGGTGAATTGTGGGAAGGGTGAGGGGAGTAGAGTAACATGGGGAGGTAGGGAGACAAGTGTAGGGTGACTAGGAGCGTCAGATGAGTTGCAGGGTGATAGAGAATGATGGACGAAAGAAAGGGATGAGTGGAAAAGATAGCGAGGTGAATGGATGAAGGATTGGTGTAAGGACAACAAGAGTAGAGGGTTGACAGGATGGATGAAGGCTGCAGGGTGACAACAGGAGGGTGCAAGAGGGGTTACCGAGTACGGACCGAGGGGAAAAAAAGTGGGCGAGAGGGAGTTTGTAAAGATGGAGTGAAAGGTTGTATGGGAAATGAATAATACCAAATGGGAAAACAGGAGACGATGGGAGTGAATAAACAGCCAAGGGGGTGAAGGATGGGGAGGAAACAATGAAACTGAAGAATGGGTAGAAGAAATGAAGGGGTGAGTGGAAGGGAGGGAAGGGAGGGAATTGAGAGGAAATGAGGGTAAACTGAGTGAGGGCACTATGCAAGGGAAGAGTAAATGGGAAAGGGGGGTTGAGAGTAGGAGGGGAAGGTGGGGTTTGAGAGTAGGAGGGGAAAGGGGATAAGTAAGGGGTAGAGAGTGGGGGTTGGGGGCACGCTAGAACTCCACAGTCCAATCCATATCACACTCCCTTCCCCCACTTCTCTCCCCTTCTTCCCTCCCCCCTCCCCTCAGTAGTCCACACCACACGCAAACTCCATCACCATGCACGCCACCGACTACTACCACTACCACCATTACCATCATCACTACCTAGACTACTATTACTACCACTACTACCACCATTGTTATACCCTTCACCCAAACTACCACCATTACCATCATCACTATTACTACCACTACTACCACCATTGTTATACCCTTCACCCAAACTACCACCATTACCATCATCACCATTACTACCACTACTACCACCATTGTTATACCCTTCACCCAAACTACCACCATTACCATCATCACCATTACTACCACTACTACCACCATTGTTATACCCTTCACCCAAACTACCACAACTACCCACTACTACTTCTACTACTACTACTACTTCACCTATCTATGTCACCAATACGACCATTATATACTAGTATCCCTATCAAGTAATAGACCTTATCATATGTAATAACAGTAATCCTTCTCTCCCTACACACACACACACACACACACACACACACACACACACACCTACACACACACATGACAGCTGTCTAAAAATACTATGTAGGGAAACACGTGTAAGACAGATGTTACTGTTGTATATTGTGGTACAGATAGATGTGGATGGTGTGTGTGTGTGTGTGTGTGTGTCTGTGTGTGTGTGTGTGTGTGTGTGTGTGTGTCTGTGTGTGTGTGTGTGTGTGTGTGTGTCTGACTGTTGGCTGTGTTGGGTTTTGTAGTCATGGTAGTAGTGATTGGTAGTAACTAAGTGTTGTGCTGTGTTGTGGTCAGATTTCGTGAAACTATATATATCTTAATATTTTTGTAGGACAGTATAGGTTATGATGTATTTATAATGGTAGTTCAGGTACAAAGTCGTGCGTTTTTTGTATGTTGTAAAGCATCGAAAACAACAACAAACAACGTGTGTAGGAAATGTTGTGTGTGTGTGTAATAGTACAATCCGTAGTGGTGGTAGTGTTGTTGTTGTTGGTAGTAGTAGTGTTGGTGGTGGTAGTAGTAGTGTTGGTTGTGGTGTTGTTGTTGTTGGTGTTGTTATAAAGAGGTGATGACTGTGTGACATGTGGTACCCATATATATAAATAGTGGTGGTGTTGTTGGTCTCATGGCACATATGGAGTCAAACGTGGCAGGCTAATAGCAAGAGATTAACAGGCGATAAGAGCACGAGTGGAGGAGTAGGGTGAGTGGAAGAGTAGGGTGAGGGAGGAGTAGGGTGAGGGAGGAGTAGGGTGAGGGAGGAGTAGGGTGAGGGTGGAGTAGGGAGAGGGAGGAGAAGGGTGAGGGAGGAGTATAGGGAGGGAAAGGGAAGAGGAGAGTGAAAGGGTGGAGAATAGGGAGAGGGGAAATTGAAATGCGTGAATGTAGGGAAATAGGAGAGGGAGAGGAGATATATAGGGAAATTGGAGAGAAACTAGAGAGGAGGGATGGAAATTGGACAGAAGGAGAACGAGAACGGGAAGGGAGGGAGGGAGAGAGGGATATTTGAGAGGATGTAGGGATGCAAATTGGATAGGAGGAAGGAAGGAAGGAAGGATGGATGGAAAGGGTGAGAGAAAGAAGAGGCAGAGGAAAGGTAGGAAGGAATATGGGAAAGATTGAGAGGAAAATGATGAAGAAAGGATGGGTAGGGAGAGGTTGAGAGAAAGAAGAGGCAGAGGATAGGTAGAGGAAAAGGATGATGGAAGAAGGATGGGAAGGGAAATGTTGAGAGAAAGAAGAGGCAGAGGAAAGGTATAGATGAAAAGGAAGAAGGAAGGAAAGGGAAAGGATAAAGGAAGAAGGATGGGAAAGGGAAAGGTTGAGAGAAAGAAGAGGTAGAGGAAAGGTAGGAAGGAATATGGGAAGGAGAGAGGAAAAGGATGACAGAGAGAAGAGGCAGAGGAAAGGTAGGTAGGAAGGAATATGGGAAAGATTGAAAGGAAAAGAATGAAAAGGGGAGACTGAGAAGAAAAATACGCCGTGGAAGGGTGAGTAAGATGGAAGAGAGGGATAGAGTGAGGGGAGGGAAAAGGATTATGGGAAGACTGGGGAAAGGGGAAGAGCGATCAAGAAGAATAGAAAAACAAAAGAAAGGAATGGAAATATATTTGAAGTAGAGGGGACAGGACACAGATGGAAAAAATAAATGAAAAAAAATAAAAGAAAGAAAGGCAAAATAAAAAAGAAAGAAAGTTAAAAGTGAAAAGTAAGACAGGTAAAATAAAAAAAGAAAGGTAAAAAAAGAAAGAAAAGTTAAAAGTAAGTAAATAAATAAATAAAAAACTGATTATCCATACTAATAAAAAAAATATATATATAACCGGATTAGAATTGAATGACAAACATTATCAAACGTCACCAAAAATTCTTCCCAAAATGATAAAAAAAAAAAAAAAAAAAAGGATCGACTCTGAAGGTCTTTTACAAACTGCGAAAACCTGATCCACCAATCTAAGTTTCCCTCTCAAAAACTCACACCTTTCTCTCCCAACTTTATAAATAAGAGAAGAAGCGATTCACACACACACACACACACACGGCGACATTTGGAAGTGACGACGGGCCAGCCATTCAAACCCTGGCGACCCCGTGACAATGACGGCGACATTAAAAAAAAAAAAAAAAAAAAAAAAAAGAAAAAAAAAAAAAAAAAAAAAATGAAAATAGAATAGAAAACAGTTGACATTGATCTCGGCTCCAATAGTCAGTAAAAAATATAATCATAATGTAAAAAAATATACAAGATCACGGCTCCGACGAACGAAGAGAAAAATAACAAGAAAGAGGAAATGGAATTGATTTTTTTCTTTACATCTGACTTTTTGTTTTTTATTAAACTGATGCAATATATGATGTCAAAAACTTTATCTCTACTAATCCTACACATTTGATATTAACATTATTTTAAGATTATGTTTTTTAGATGTTATTTCTTCATCTTGACTACTTGATCGTGTATGGTAATTGGAGGCTACTGATTCCACCTGACCATGCCACGAAACAAACTCCCTTCCTATATATTGTACTGTATAGGTAGTTTCGTGGCAATATTTGAAAGACTCGTATATCTCCAATTTTTTTTTGACTACATCACAGGGTCCCTTAATTTTTTTTTTTTTTTTTTTTTTTTTTTTTTAAGGTGCAGAAATTTAATCTTTAATATACAATCTGAAAATATGAAGACACTTCCTTGAACATGTAACAGAAATGACACACCACAAACTCTTCAGAATAAAAATGTATGTGTGTGTGTGTGTGTGTGTGTGTGTGTGTGTGTATGTGTGTGTGTGTGTGTGTGCGTGTGTGCGTGTGTGTGTGTGTGTGTGTGTGCGTGTGTGTGTGTGTGTAGCCTTAGACAGTGAAATGTACTAAGCAAGTCTTCGATAGCACAAGATAAATTGCAGCCTGAGACGATAATACAAGAGTCTATGTAGCCCACACACACACACACACACAATACCACATGAAAAACACACACACACACGAGTACAAGAACACACACACACACACACACACGAGTACAAGAACACACACACACACACACACGAGTACAAGAACACACACACACACACACACACACGAGTACAAGAACACACACACACACACACACACACAATAACACATGAAAAAAACACACACACACACAAGTAGAACACACACATACACACACACAAGTACAAGAACACACACACACACACACACACGAGTACAAGAACACACACATACATACACACACGAGTACAAGAACACACACATACATACACACACGAGTACAAGAACACACACACACACACAGAAGAGTACATGAGAACCTGTACACCTGGCTGGCTCTAGCGGCCGTCACATTATCTTTAAATATTCACCACTTGCGTATCGACCTTCTCAATTACCCCAGCACCACTGCCTCACACTTACCTTATAACACACACACACACACACACACTAGAGGTTGTACATACATACCCACTTCACCAGTCTACACACCTGTTATTACCAGTTCACACACCTGCTATTACCAGTTTACACATTTGTTTTACCATTTCACATATGCATTACCAGTTTACACACCTGTTATTACCAGTTCACACATATGTTATTACAAGTTCACACATCTGTTATTACAAGTTCACACATCTGTTATTACCAGTTTACACACCTGTTATTACCAGTTTACACACCTGTTATTACCAGTTTACACATCTGTTATTACAAGTTCACACACCTGTTATTACCAGTTTACACATCTGTTATTACCAGTTCACACACCTGTATTACCAGTTTACACATCTGTTATTACCAGTTCACACACCTGTATTACCAATCTATACATTTGTTTTACCAGTTCACACACTTGTTTAGGCTGCACACTGCCTCAATATCCACACACCTATATACCTAACCCCTTGTTCATATATATATACCTGACTTACTATCCACACACACACACACACACACATACACACATCTGCTTCACCACTTCCTCACATACCAATATTACCTTGTCTACTGTACACACCTGCTTCACGTCCCTACTCTCCACAACACATCTGTCTCAAACCCCCTCACACAGACACACACACACACACCAATCTAATGTCCTTACCACACACCTGCTACACATGCCTCCACAAACATATACTGTACATATATATACACAACACTACCCTACCATACAACAACCACACACCAACAATATTTTTTTGTCAATTTTGAATCTATAACTACACATCTCAAACACCTACCATACATTTCCCATAGTACATATTACACCACTACCATTCACTACCACTCCAGAGACCATACGTTATCATACTTATCATACCCTATCTGATAGCTACCATATACTCTTCCACCATACACCTACCAGACTAACCAATCACAGCATACCACCCAACGCATCTGCAGTACCACACACCACTCACCACCATTCCATCTACCACAACACCTACCAGACAAGAACAACTACTATTACTGCCACCACCACTCATCCCCATTCCATTTACCAGACAACCACAACTACTACCTACCTACCACCAACACACCATTCAACCACCATTCCATCTACCAGACAACTACTATCTACCACTCCCAACTCATCAACCACAACAACATCCAGAGAATTCATCAACCACAACAACTACTACAACCAACAACCACCATTTCATCCACCACAACAACCACCACCCCCTACAATCATCCATCCCTCCAGCCCCCCCCCCCCCCATGCATGACGGTGGCAGGTTGAGGGGGGGAGAGGAGAGAGGAGAGGGGAGAGGAGAGGGGAGGGAAGGGTGAGGGCCAGCTTATTGATTGATGCAGGGTTTGGTAGTAGTGTCTGCCTTCACTTACACACATCAAGCAGCATTGGTCTACCCTCGTCCACCTACCAACACTTTTACTTAACTTAACTTACACTCGGACAATACTCTATATATAATAACTTACTATACGTACTACCTAGGGGAATTCTTTTATAATTAATCCGGACCGTCACTATTACATTCTTGTTTTATGTATCATACTTTTTTTTATCATGGCGAAAAACAGAATCAAAGTTCGTAACATGTGATCATCTTTATGTTTGAGTTACCACATGGATGGATATATTATGTAAGCACCAAAGTTGAAAGGATGTATTATCAACATTTTTACTGGATAAATATTAATTCCAGGCAATATACGAAAAATTACATCTAGAATGGTTACCCATCATATAATACTATTTTCTCTGATGGACTAAAGAAATAGAAAACGAAGTCGTATGGCCAGGACCCACCGTTAACTTTGATACATAAAGAACACACCCATACACACACACAGAAATATACCACCCACCTGTAAAATGTTGAATACTTCTTAGTTCAGATTGTCAACACTTAGCAAGAGAGAAATTAACACATAATCCACAACACATGTCCTCAACCCAACACAAGTTAACCCAAACATTGTCTTATATTGAATCTAGACGAAATGTATCTTAATTTGCAACAGTTTGGTAATTCTGTAAAGGTTTCATTTGATCATAAACCGCGAGATTATAGAGTTATCACAGCCACACTCGTCACTACGATCACTAGAGACTCATGTGAACCAGATACTGAATTGATAAACACAGAGGAGTAGGTAAAGGATGAGGAAGAGGAGAAAGAAGAGAAAAAGATGGTAAAAGGAAGAGTAGGAGTAAGTGGAGGTGGAGGATTAGGAGAAGTAGGAGGAGGTTGAGGATGAGTAGGAGGAGGAGGAGGAGGAGGAGTAGGAGGAGGATGAGGATGAGTAGGATGATGATGATGAGGAGTAGGATGAGGAGGAGTAGAAGGAGGTGGATGAATAGGAGAGGGAGGAATAGAAGGTGGAGGAGGAGTAGGAAATAAGACCGGTCCACACACCATTTGAGAACTGACCCAGGGGCCAGGGCTGACGTCAACTGGTTCCTCAGGCGAAGGTCCAGTATGTGTTAAAAACTGGTCGTGTGTGTGTGTGTGTGTGTGTGTGTGTGTGTGTGTGTGTGTGTGTGTGTGTGTGTTTGATGAGGTTGAGGAAGGAATAAAAAGAGTACATTCAGGTAGGTCTCAGTAGTTCCATGTTGTCGGTGTGATGAGGCATTTCCATACATATTAGTTCACTCGAGTATCGCCTTATGCTGTGAAAACCCATGATTGGTGGTGGTGGTGGTCGTGGCCTTGAGGGAGTTGGAGGTGGGTAAGCTATAGGTGGAGAAAGAGGAGATTGTGGATGTGGTGGTGGAGGAAGAGGAAGAGGTGGTGGTGGTGGTAGTGGAGGAAGAGGTGGATGTGGTAGTGGAGGAAGAGGAGGAGGTAGTAATGGAGGAAGAGGAGGTGGTAGTAATGGAGGAAGAGGAGGTGGTGGTGGTGGAGGAGGATGTGAGTCGTGGTGAGGAATGGCAGGAGTGTCGAGTTGAGTTGAGGTGATGAAGGAGGAGTGAAGAGGGGTGATGAAGGAGGAGTAGTGAAGAGGGGTGATGAAGGAGTGGTGAGTTGGAGTGAGAAACTGCAGGAGCTGGGTGAAATGAGGAACTGGGTAGAGGAGGGGAATTATGATTAGGAATTGCAAGATGGGAGAAGTGGGGGTGAAGAAATGGAGGATAGTTGGTACGATGAAACGAAGTGTAGAAGGGAGAGTTAGTATGAGGAAGGAAATGACAGTAGGTTATATATATATGCAGAATTTGATGTACAGGTATGTACTGAGGAGTTAAGGCAAGCGACGTTAATGTGGTGAAAAGGTTAAGAATGTAACCCTCAAAAGTTGGACGTTAAGATGTGCTGAAGGAAGACAGGACTAATTGATGTGGGTTGATGTAAATAAGGAATGAAAGGGAAAGGTGTGCAAGCTTAATATAGGAGGTAAAAATACTATAAACGATGTGACGTGATTCGGCAAATCTGGAAGCCAAGTCAAGGGGAAAACTTTGAGGGGAATGTCAAGGAAAGTGAGAGGAATGTGTCTGCAGATTTGGGAAGTGATATTGGGGAGAAGGTGAATGGGGAAACTAGGAGAGAAGAGCAAGGAAAGTGAGAGAAATGTGTTTGCATATTTGGGAAGTTATATTGGGGAGAGAATGAAGAGTAAAACTGTGAGAGGAATGTGTCTGCAGATTTGGGAAGTGATATAGGGGGAAAAATGAAAACGTGCATTCTGAGAGCCGTATGGTGGGGGTGGGAGGGGGAGTTGATGATTTAAAGGTACGATCAGTGTACGTACGCAAGAACTGGTTTTAGTTAGGGGGATCTGAAGTCTATTTTCCCTCCATTGGCAGCAACAACAACAACAACATCGCCTTCACGAATCTAATCTTCCACAACTGGATTACTTTACTCAGCTGCAGGAAATATCTTGAGCCATATACTCACACAGATGAAGAAAAATAATGTGTGTGTGTGTGTGTGTGTGTGTGTGTGTGTGTGTGTTTGTGTGTGTGTGTGTGAGTGTGTGTGTGTGTGAGAGAGAGAGAGAGAGAGAGAAGCACCGTAACGTAAACATGGAGTGGGACTTGTGTATTTGAGGGATACCAAAAATAAGTGTAACCCTGATAGTTGGAGAAAAAGAAATGTAGAGGCAGAGAAGTGAATATGGAGGCTGGGTGATGCAAGACGCTGTGTGATACATGATGGGGGGAGGTGAGGTGATGGTGTGAGAGGAGAGGAGAGGAGAGGAGAGGGGAGGAAGGGAAGGGTGTGTGTCAGCCAGAATAGTGAAGGAGGGGTCCGATATGGGGATAAACTGTAGGTGGAAGGTATTTCTTACAGTGATACAATATGCAGTGGAGTGAGTGAGGTCAGAGTGAAGATACATAAGGGAAATACAAAAAACAAGGCACCGGGTTTGGAAAGCATGGGTGCAAAGATGCTGGTGTGGGAAATGGTGAATTAATAATGTGTTAAACTGTACACTGAGGGACAGAATGGATGAGTGCCAAACAAGCAAGATGTACAATAAACATAAAGGGTACTGCAAGCAAGCATGATAGAATGTCTGGAGGGTGATGGAAGTTGGTAGAAACGCTGTTGCTAGTGAACTGGGAGTCTGGGAGAGCAAGGAGAGGTGGGGCATGGTGGGGCGAGGATGGGAAGGGAAGGGGGTAGAGTGGGGCGGGACAGGGAATGGAGTAGTGGGGCTGGGCAGGGAAGGGGGTAGAGTGGGGCTGGGCAGGGAAGGGAGAGTGGGGCTGGGACAGGGGATGGGGTATGCATGGGGGTAGGGGCACCTCTGGTCGTCATCAGTGTTATCACGCCTGGCACCAGACTCCTGCATACATACCTCCCCACACCACACCACACCACACCACACCACCCTCCGTCTAAAGGAAAGCAGCAGGGTGGGTGGGTGGGTGGATGGGTGAGCTGGGAAGAGACGGGTGTGTGGGTGTGTGGAGTGAACAGGAAACAGACGGGAGGGGGCTATAAACAGAGCAAACGGGAAAAGGGTTTATAATATGGTGTAATAATAAAAAAAAAATTAAACAGGTGGAGGATGTATAAGGGAGGGAGTATGAAAGTCGTACGTGTCAAAGTGCGGGTGTGAGGGCTTTCAAAATCTAGATAGTGTGTGGAGGCGTCAAGGGTGAACTGGGAGGAGGGTGTTGGCCAGGACTCAAGGGGAATGTCAGGGTGAAGCAGTGATAAGGAGAGGCAGCACCACCCTCCTCCTCCTCCTCCTCCCCCTCCTCCTCCTCCTCCTCCCACCCTGACCACCGACTGTCTGACCCTCACATCTTCACCTAAAGTAGACCAATTACTTGTGTGTGTTACCTCGAGAGAAAATCACTCTACAGTATATACAACCATTCATAATTATAACCAGGATTCATAGATTACATACAATATTATCATCATTGCCACAACACACCATTTGTCTCTGAAACTTTTACTTTACTTTTACTATACCTTTACTGTACTATCAACCTTTACTATACTGATGGTTCATACCTAGACAACAAACAGCTATTAAGTTATACGAGGAAAAGAGGTACACTAATTATTTTCCCTCCAGACCGAATAGGCTTGTATAAACTGTAGGGGCAGAGAGTATACTATATGGACCGTGGTATAAACTGTAGGGGCAGAGAGTATGTACCTACGTCACAACATAAAAAGTCCATTAACCCATTAACACGAGCGTCTTGACAGAACAATATAGGGTTGTGGTGTAGATTGTCTAGCACACATAAGAGTCCATTAGTGTTTAGTTATGGCGATGGCAATCACAAAGTACTATTAAAGATTAAAAAAACACACAAAAGAACCATCTGACAGACTGGCGACCCCTCCCCCTACCTAACCCTTCAGTCATTTAGCACACACACACACACACACAGACAGATCAAACACCCGTACCCATCCATCCTCACCTCTACCTCGGACCTAAGATCACACACACACACACACACTTGTATTTGTTGTTCACTCGTTCCCTTTCAGTTCCTATCATCAGGACGCTTATAGCAGATCCAATACCAAGTTTTTTTTTTTTTTTTTTTTTTATTCTGGGTGAAACTGTGACGATTCTCTACTTAGAAAAATGATCTTTGAGATAAGTTCGACGAGTGTTGATAAGTGGTAGACAGGTTCTTTGCTATATAAAATATCTGGTGTATTTTGTCTTGGATTAAATCACAAATTTCCGAAGACAGAAATAATTATATTGACGGAAGCCGTACATTATAGCCAGATTAGAAAATAATGATAAAAAATGGAGTAAGGTTCAATTTGTTGATCATATACACTTTCTGTTAAACACACCAGTCAACCGGTACACGACTATAAACGTACCTCCACAGCTCATATCAACACCCACACTCACTTACCTAGATAACATTTATTTTCAAACCCACAGCTGGTCTCATACCCACATCTGGTCACACACACACACATTAAAATTCTACTAAAACGCATAGCATAAGCGGAATTGCACTGAAATGATGCTGCGTTGGTGGATTGGAATCAGGAAAGGGGCAAAGAAGGAGCTTAATGACACTTTACCTGTATGTGGCTGTCTTTGTGAGATGGTACAAAATAACACAACTAATACAATATTTAAAAGACTTAATTATACATACTGTACATACCTTCGATCCCTTCTACGTCAAAAATTCGTTAGTTAAAAGTTAAAAGACGTCGAAATCGTTAGTACGAATAACGAGCCAGAAAACTGACAAGCAATCGAAGTGACGGTGATTAATTAATATGCAACTGGTGGTGGTGGTGGTGGTGGTGGTGGTGGTGTGTCTCAGGTGGTGATGACAGTAATGATGATGAATGTATATTAGAGACTTGTGGTGATTATAGTGTTGTGTTACCTGGTAGTATAGATGGTATAATGGTGATGTGGGTGGTGGTGGTGGTAATGTACTGTATGTTGATGTATGTGTGAAGGAAATGTATGTATGTTGTAGTGATGTGGTGGTGATGTATGTTGAGGAAATGTATGTTGTAGTGATGTGGTGGTGATGTATGTTGAGGAAATGTATGTTGTAGTGATGTGGTGGTGATGTATGTTGAAGTGGTAGTGATGAGGGCAATAGAGGCTGTGGTGATGTGGTGGTGATGTATGTTGATGTATGTGGAGGAAATGTATGTTGTGATGTTGTGGTAATGTATGTTGATGTATGTGGTGGTGGTGTATGTTGAAGTGGTAGTGATGAGGGCAATGGAGGCTGTGGTGATGATGTGTTAATATATGTTGTAGTGATGTGGTGGTGGTGAGGGTAATGAGTACAATAACATGGTAGCGGTTCATGAAATAGGCTACTGATCGATGCCTTTAAAACTCTACCAGGTAAACATAGGGATGGGTAGAGAGGAAGTGTAAGAGACAGACAGACAGGCAGCCACGGTATGCAGACAGGTCGTAAACTGTGTGTGGACTTGAGAGTAAGGGACGAGGCTTGCGTTTGATAGACTTGGCGAAACTCCTCCCTCCTTCCCTCCCTGCCTGCCTCCCTCATCTCTTCACACACATCTTCCACACACTTCTATATTGCGAAACTTTTCACGATGTCATTCACAGTATATCGCTCTACCTCTCAATGAAATTATTAATGTTTTAATTTCAATCTTTCCTAATTTGTCTCTATTCTACATGGACTAGTTTATAAATACGTCTACAGGTTTTGTCAACATCAAACTGTCATTTCGTCTACCTTCTTTCCTATACCACTCCATCTTCCCATCTTCTAATCATCACACATATTTCTTTCCTTAGCCTCGCCCGCCTCCCAACCACACACTTCCCCCCATCATCTTTTTAGCACTTCACCCTTCTCCACTCTTCCCCCATCATCTTTTAAGCACTTCACCCTTCTCCACTCTTCCCCCATCATCTTTTTAGCACTTCACCCTTCTCCACTCTTCCCCCATCATCTTTTTAGCACTTCACCCTTCTCCACTCTTCCCCCATCATCTTTTTAGCACCATTCCCCTTCTCCAGCCTCCTTTTATTTACCTTCTCTGCTAATCATAACACCCATCGCTCTCTTCGCGTCTTAGGGGCCGGGCTTGAGCCAATCACAGCAAGATTATTAACCTCAGCAGGGAGAGTAAAAGAAGTGAAAGGTGTCAAGAAAATATTGAACGAGTTAATAGATTTGATGAAAATATTGAATGAATGTATAGACGTGATGAAAATATTGAATGAATGTATAGATGTGATGAAAATATTGAATGAGTGTATAGACGTAATGAAAATATTGAATGAATATATAGACGTGATGAAAATATTGAAGGAATGTATAGACGTGATGAAAATATTGAATGAATGTATAGACGTGATGAAAATATTGAAGGAATGTATGGTTGTCTAAATATTCTCGACTTAGGCTACTACCTACATTACTCCACTTAAAAAGGGAAAGCTATAATTTCTAAAGTATATGAAAAGTGTCCATATTTACGTAATCAATAATTAATCCCTTCTACTAAGATCGTCCTCAATAATGCGTTTTACAAAATGCTGAAGTTTATTTTTACGCATTTTTCATCTTTCAGACTTCTTGCTTCACTTTTTCCTCACTATCTAAGACTTCATGAATAAACTCGCCATTGAAGCTACCTACTACTTTAAAAAATAACTTCATTTTTGAGGAATAACAATTATTCTCGTCACCAGCATCCAGATATAAATATAATCGTTGCTCGTGTCCATCCTTCCCTTTGTTGTCCCGCCTTCACTAAACCTTTTATAGATCAGAATTTATTATTGGTGAGAGGAAGGACAGGTTGGAGCCACATTCTCGTATATATACATTATTAATTGGACTGACTTGCAGCTTCTGAACGTACGACTTAACATTAAGACTGGGTTAGCTAGGAAAAGATTCGCCTAATTTTTTCTAATCTCTATAATTCCATGAGAAGATTTAGCAACTTAAGTTTACCTCTACCAAAATGCAAAAATAAATAATAATAATAATAATAATAATAATAATAATAATAATAAAAGAAATATATATACGGTGCACCAGACAATTTCCAATAATAGAGAGAAAAGTACATAAGCGATACACAAAACCAAAACTATGCGAATGTGAATATAAATGAGCATAATGTTGAAATGGCGAAAAAAAAAAAAAAAAAAAATCTCGACTTGATCTGTAAAAATAATATTAAACCATGGCTGATCTTCACAACCTTTCCCTCAAACTTGTATCATTTAGGAGACAGACAAGGTACACAAAACCAAAACTATTGCCAAGTATAACTATTATTTTTATTCCTTTACTTCCCTGTATTAAATAGTAGAGAACATCCAATCTTCCAGAGTAATATAACATCCTTTTTAACCTATATGAGGACAAATTGGAGCAGATGTAGCCCTCCAAACTCTCTCATTAAACACATCGTTGCAGTCTCAAAGGGAAGGAGTCTGTTTCCTGGCATAGTTGGAGGAATTCAGAACCTCCTAAAATTTCCAACAGCTGGTTACTCTTCTTAATCAATGGGTAAATAATATTATAACCTGTTCTCTCCTCATTATGACATAGAACAGAACAACATGAACAGAGCCTCATTGCCAACACAACCACGAGGCCTGCATACTCTCACCTTCACCAAGCCTGCATACCCTCACCTTCACCAAGCCTGCATACCCTCACCTTCACCAAGCCTACATACCCTCACCTTCACCAAGCCTACATACCCTCACCTTCACCAAGCCTACATACCCTCACCTTCACCAAGCCTACATACCCTCACCTTCACCAAGTCTGCATACCCTCACCTTCACCAAGCCTACATACCCTCACCTTCACCAAGCACTCCTTAATTATACTGTCACTCCAAAAATACAACACGCCCATCACTGTCATTACCCCAATCACCAAAGACAACAACAAAAACAATGGATTTCAAATATAAATAAAGCTTAAATATAGACTGTTGTAATTCCACCGTATATATATCATCTACAACATTCATTAGTGTTAATAAAATAAATAAATATCTTATTAATAAAAAGGACGTTTTGTGAATAACTGTAAATTTTATATATTATACATATACGTGTACATGAAATACAATATACACCAAGATATGATTCTCAGTGACATGTAAAGGCAACATACAATGTGTACTGAATTTAAGGGACCCTGTGTTGTAGTCAGAAAATTGGAGGTAAATGAGTCCTTCAAGTATCGCCACGAAACCCCACCTATAAGGAAGGAGCTTGTTTCGTGGCATGGTTAGGAGGAATCAGAAGCCTCCATTTTTTATACACGATCACAGGGTCCTTAATGTTGTTGCTGTGAAGGTGTTGGCAGTGTTTGTGAAGCTCTGGTACTGTACTGTTGGTAAAAAGACATTCAAAGTTACACTCCTGGAACTCATTATCTGGGATGGAATGGAAGGGGCGTGGTGATGGTGGTAGTGGTGGTGTATAGGGAAGGGAGGGAAGGGAGGGATGTTGTAAGGGAATGTAAAGTGGGGCGTGGTTACAGTTCCATCACACTAGCACCCATTTTCTTCCATTCCTTGTCATTCGTTCTCCCTTCTATATAGTCGTATATAATATAATACTATATAATACTATAATAATAATATTATAATCGTAGGTATACTCTAACCATCTGAAGAATTATTTTGAAAGTCGGAGAATGCCTTAGGTTGACCAAAGGACGGAGGAAAATGGTAGTGTGATACGTGTGACGAGGGTGTGCAAGGGTGTGTGGAAAGTGAGTTACTCGTTACTCCATAAATTAATGTAAAGGGAATCACAGAATACCTTGCCCATCACAACCTCCAAGGGGGGAGGGGGCAAATCCTACCTCCAAACACACCCTCACTGCCGGGGGGAAGACAAGCAAGAATCGGGGAGGGAGGAGGAGCTGAAGGGACGCCTGCCGTAGTAGTAGTAGTAGTGGTAGTAGTAGTAAAGGGATGGGGAGGGCGTGGCAGGGCGATGGTTCCTTCACTACTACTGTATATATCACTCTGGGGGGACGGGAGTGTCACTGGGCTACAACACAAAATAATATCCTTTTTTTTCAGCTTTATATCTGGAGCCTTTTTGATCTGAAATTCTTGGTACCTGTAAAGAGTCGAGGGTGCGTGTGTACTCCTTGGGACCTGGAAGAGACAAGTTGTGAGGCGGGAGGTGAAGGAGTTACATCTCATTAGTAGCTAAGTCTCAGTTTCACGGGTCAATTAGTGAAGGGGGACGGGCCAGGGATTAGCTTTACGTGGAGGGGGACTTAATGAAGCGGGGGGAGGTGAAGGGGAGGGAACAACACATTTGGAGGAGAGATGCTAATTGTCGTAACAACATTGACAGGACAAGACAAATGATCGGTGAGGGTGAGACACTAGAGACGGGGTGTGGGACGGGGATTACATAGACAACTTCAATAACAACACGGGTGGGGTGTTGGGTGGTGGAGGGAGGTAGGGGGGACAGTGATGGTCCTGGACAACTGACCTGAGGGGGATGGAGCGTCAGGGTAAGCGGTGGTGTTGGTGATGGTGGAAGCGGAGATGGAGGTGGAGGAAGCGTAGGAGGGAAGAAAAGGTGAGGAGGTGGATGATGTGGTTGAGGCGGCTGAGAGGGGAGAATGGTATGGACAGGAAGGGATGGGGGAGGATGAGTTGGAACAGTTACTGGCGGGTGAGGAGCTGCAAGTGCAGTAGTGTGTTTGGGCAGGAAGGGCCAGTGAAGCCAGGTGTGAGGGAGGTGGGTAAGGGAAGGTGGCAGGAGGTGGAGGTAAGGTAAAGGCGTGAGGAGGTATGGTAACGTCCGTCTTGTTGAAGATAGCGGCGGCACGTAGTTGGAGTGCCAGTGTTCGATCTTCTTCACTCTGACACGTTACTGATGAAGAAGGTTGGTGCCGAGGTTGGTGAGGGACACCACGGCAACAAGTACCACAACCACAAGTATCGTGTGCAGTAGTGGGTGTAGCGGCAGGTGGAGGAGGTACGGTGAACACAAGAGACTCCTGGGTGGGATAGAGTTGTGTTGGGGCGGCTCCCCCAGGACTGTACATGGTGGTGACGCTCTTTGTGATGCACCAGGCGGGGCCGCCGCCCTCAACCTGATTCAAACACTGACCACTCATACGCCGTCACTTATACTGGACGTAATGCACCTCGAAACACTCACTATAACAGTTACCAACACGTAAGAGTCACCACCATCACAACACCAAGACACACACACACACACCAGCAACGAGGCACCGCGGCGTGACGGTGGGGCGGCAGGTTGGGCACTGTGCCGCCTGCCCAAGCCACCCACCTCTTGTACCGTACCCACACTACCACCCTGCCTTACCCTACCCTACCCTACCCTGGCGGTGAGCCACCACCCCCATCTCCCAAACCATCGCCACCAATACTATCTGACTGTCAAGCACCACCACTCACACTCACCTTCGTTCTCACTTCTATGATGTCCCTCTCATCCATCACTACTCCATCACCTACTCTACATCACTCACACACTAAAATATTTTTCCGATTGACACTACGTACATTAATAAATCATTCATATTATCCATCTATAATCTCCTTTAGAAATACACCCCCCCTTTCCACTACTTGCCTTGCACATTTCCTGCCACAAGCATCCAGACATATTTAAAAAGAATCTGTATATTCCCATCTCTCTTCTGCACACCATTTTAAGCAACGATTGTTTCCTCTTAACCATTACTACATACACCATCATCTGACTCCACACTCTAGTTGACGCGGATATATACTTTATTAACCTCTTCAGTCAAGGAGGTGTTTCAGTCGGGAAAATATATAAACAAATATCGTCATCAGTCAACAAATATAATTTCATGAGGTCACCTTCTACAAACAAGAGTCTGTCATAGTATGTACCCACCGACACTTGGGTCTTGGCCTGGCCACACTTTCACCCTCACTTACCCCTACACAAACAAACCACCTGCTGCCATCATCATACCAATCCTATCTTACAGTAATAAATGTCTATAGTTAGTCACGTCACTGCTACTACAAATACCACCATCAAGATCATCCAAAGTTCCAACCCAAACATTCCAATACTCAAGCACCACTTCCACTGCTTCGATTATCCTCAGTTACACTTTTTATTTACTGTCCTCTGATACGATATTAACTTCATAGACCTCACCATGCCTATCTTTACCACAAACACCATTTTCGGTCAACCAACCTCGTCATTTCTAATTCAGTCACCTCCAATCCCAAGCAAGCCATATGCCAGTCCAAAATATATGCTAGTGACTATACTTTCCCTTCTACGTCAGAGCAAATGATTTATTAGCATATACAAGTCGACCTACCAAACATTCTCTAGGCCACGAAGGCAGAGTCAAATTTATTTTGGACAATCCACTCCATGTTAATATACAGTTTAACATCAATACATAAACACGATTGAGTTATTTGTACATAAGTTGAAGTCTAATGCTCATCAATGTCAGATAAATCATTGCAAAATTTCCATCTCGACCAAGACAAAATGATATTATTACACCAAATTCTAGACCAAACCTCGTTAAATCTATTTGTAGATTAGTGGGATCAAACCAGGTGATGCCAAGCCACTACATCCCTTACTGAACAACCGTCCACCTGATGATCACAGCCAGGAAGAACCCAGACAAGCCAAGCTGCATTAAGCCACATTGCAGCCCACATCTGGGTTTGTCCCATGGCTTATAAATCACTGCTACACACCACATCAAACTTTTACAGTCAAAATACCTCAAGTTGCAACACAGCGGCAGGGAAAATAGAAAACCAAATTGGGTACCACATGTGAAGTCAAAAGGGATCGAGGAAGGATGTAGGGTATAGGAAAGGATGTCAGTTTTGAGTGTGGAAGGATGATGGGGGATGGGAAGGATGCAAGTTAGGCTAGTGGGAGTGTATTAATGATGTGTGGAGAAGGGGAAGGTGTAAGAGAGGGAGTGTGTGGGTGGAAAGGTGTAAGAGAGGGAGTGTGTGTGTGGGTACAAGAGGTAGGGAGGGAGGGGTTTAAGTGCCAACGTCATAAAAGGAAAAGAAGACCATACCAGAATGAAGACGAGTGCTCTGAGAGGTTTATGCACTCCAATGTAAGCTAGCAAACACACACACACACACACACACACACACACACACACACACACACACAAACACACACACACACAACCAAAAAAAAAGACCTTAACGATGTGTAAAAGAGTAGATATATTCATTGGTAACTTTTTTCACATTGTATTCCGAAATTTTAATTAAGTAACTGCAGAATCTATGAAGACATTATTCTTCTTTATTAACGAACTGTCTGATCAGAGGAATAATTGGGCAGTAAATAATAAAGTAATGAAAGTCTCCCTCGCATGCACTAATAAATAATATATATATATACAGTATCTATAATACCAATATGAATAGGAAACACTGAAGAACCCAAAACAAACTTACTGAGTAACTATTGTTCGTATATGAAGCACAATAATGATTTTCCTTCTTGCCTAGACTGTGATGAAGTGTGAACGGGACTGCTTGCTTTCACTGACTGACTCCTGGATAAAACCGAGGGATAGGCTATTCATACTGGGTTCACTCCTACTCCTACTGGGTTACTCCTACTCTACCAACATATCAACAGGAACCGGGGAGTGATATAGTGTGGCTCCACCAAGCTTATAAAAAAAGAAAAAAAGAAAAGTCGTATTATCTGCATGTAAAACTAAAGAATGTCACGTTGCATCCTGTATACAGTAGATATTATTTAACAAACAACACTAACTAAGGGGAGCGTGTGTATAATATTGGGAGTATAATAGTTAAAAGTGAGGATGGTTTGAATTAAAGGAATGTAGGGAAAATGATAAAAGTGAGGGAATAGAGGGAAAGAGAAATAGTAACAAGGATGAATATAGGGAAGATAAAGAGATGTAAGCAAAGGGAAACGAGAGAGTGTTGACGGAGGGAAGGAAAGGGCTAACCACAGTGGGAGAGGTCAGAGGGGAAGAAAAACTAGGGTCGGGTCGGTGGTATATTGGGGCTGGGGGGGATGGGGGTGCTGGGAAATAAGGGACAAGAGGGTATAAAGGTTGGAGTGGAGGGGTATTGGGAGCAGGGACTTGGGAGGGGATGTGTTGTGGTAGGGGGAAGGGTGGGGGGACAGGGGGATGTGTTGGGGTAGGGGGAAAGGTGGGGGGGACAGGGGGAAGAGGTGGGGGGACAGGATGAAGGGGAGGGGGCAGGTCAAAGAGGATAAAGGAAATATATAAAGGGCAAAAGGGGGAAAAGGAATTACGTGAGGTTGGGTACAGGAGAATATAGATGATAAAGGTGTGTGGGAGAGGAGAGAAGAGGAGAAAGAGGGAGAGAGAAATGTGGGAAAGAAGAGAAAAAGGAAGAGATAGAGGAAGTGATAAAAAGCATAAAGGAAGTGCCTGATTGAGAGGAATAGGGGGGAAAGCTAAAAATAAATAGTGGAATTAAAATGAAAAGGGAGGATAGCAAGAGAAGAGAGATGGGAGGGATGGGGATAGAGGAATGGGAGGGGAGTGGTAAAGGGGGATGGGGGGTAGCCTGGGAATGGAGGAGTGCGAGGGAAGGTGGGATGGGAGTAGAAGGGGAGTGGGTTGGGATGGGAGTAGAAGGGGAGTGGGGTGGGTGGGGGGGGAGACCCAACCACCGATGACTAATAAACTGCGTGAGTGGGACGACCATGGGGACGACGCAGCTAAACTTAGTTCCCAACCACTCCCTTCTCTCCCTCCATCAACACTATACCCCCACCCTCTCTTCCTCATCAACACCACCTCATCCCTCCCTCCTTCATCAACACAACCCCTTCCTTCCCTCCCTCAACACCAATACCCCCTCCCTCCTTCCCTCCATCCATCATCAATACCACCTCATCCCTCCCTCTCTTCCTCATCAACACAACCCCTTCCTTCCCTCCCTCAACACCACTACCCCACCCTCCCTCCTCATCACGTTCTCTTCCTCTCCTCCCTCATCAAGTACCTCTCTCGTTCTCCTTACATAACCAACACAGTTTCCTTTCTTCCCTCCCTCCCTCCCTCCCTGCCACATCAACTACCACACTCCCTTCCTAATCAACACCACCATTTCCACCCCTACATCATCATTCTCTCTCCCTCTCCCTCTCCCTCTCTCTCTCTCTCTCTCTCTCTCTCACACACCACCATAGAGGATAGTATACTTCTGATACATTGGAGCGCCTTAATTCCTCTAAAGTACGCCAGGAAACATAACCCTATTGACAATAATTAATGGTGGACTGTTGCTTGGAATCGTTTGGAGGAATTATTTGCTCTAGATTTACCAACACTGTGCTTACCCCCTTAATTAAACGGGTCTCATTCACAACATACAGATAATGTAAGACTACGTAACTGCAATACAACATTAATATTAGGTTTGTTGTGATGTAATCTTTAAGTCACTTGGTAGACTACTTATTGCAGGACTTCCACAATAATGACCTAATCTTTCCATATAACCTGTGTAAGAATTCCTGTGGTCAAATGTACACTCGCAATCCAAAATTTGTATCCAGGTCTTGTTTTTAAAGTTTCGAATCATTTCACATCGTATATAGTGAGCCAATTACAACGCTTATAATATTATATCCTGTTTTATAGTTGCTTGAGTTGGCTTAATACTTTATTAGGCTATTCGAAGCAGTCAGGATACATAGTTTAGAGAACACCTGTGACTCTATACTCTGAACTAAGCCCATATGGATGAAGGAAATGGGCGACACACCTTTCACCCCCACACCCCCTTTCTCCTCGCCCTTCTCAGTAGTCCTCACCATTCATACCTCATTACCTTCCCTCCATCACTATCAAGGCGCCTCTCTCTCTCTCTCTCTCTCTCTCTCTCTCTCTCTCTCTCAACGTTGCTTCCCCTCGTGTCTTCTCTCGTATACTAGGAAATGTTTGGTAACCCCTTTCCATAATATTGACTCGATTTATGTCTTCCACCTCATCATTCCTTTCCCTTACATTTCTCTTCTCTTTCAGTGTAATACAAAAATATGTAAGTGTAATAGGAAGACTCTTGATTCCTCCAAACTAGTCAAACAAAACAGAACCCCTATTCATTACCGAGGTACTCATCTGTTTTCCAGCAAATTTTGGAGGAAATCATTAGCCCACTCAATAAAATATTCACAACATTTACAGCAATCACTTGAAAAAATGGAAAACTTTGTGTAACCCCCCACCAAAGATCACCACATCAGCCTGGCTTGTCATTCCTCCTCGTCGTCACTTCTTAAGGGGATAGTATACTTTTTAAGACAACATTTCTAATCTTACCGTGAACCATGAAGGCTCCAGGGTCGACTTACACGAAGGCCAAGTGTTCGTGCTGATACCTGGCGACGGACGACAAGTGTTCAGACATATGTTCCCACACCTGTGATAATTACAACCCCACACACCTGCTATAGCCTAATTACACACACACACGTCGCTCGCAGCTGCTACCACCATCTCCAACCACCACCACCACCACTACCTCAAGTACAGAAGTCTTGACGTTATCATTACCTAATCTTGATACCACTGACTGATAGAAAAGACCACATAATGATGAACCCACGAAAACCAATCACTTATTATTATTACCAGAATAATTCCAGACTACAACAAAATAAATATATTAGCCAAGTATAATTTGGCTCTATTCATTCCCTTGGAAGAGACGACAAACACAACTGATCATCTTCACTCTAAAATCAATGCACCAAAATTAAATAAAAACAAAAAAAATAATACATACGCTATCATCATTTATCTTATCACCAACACTAAACCAACATTAAATAAACAAACTAGATGTAATATTTTCACTAACATCACCATATAAACAAGCTGTGGGTAGTATATCGCAATCATCAATGTAATGACCAAAAGTGACAATCTTCATTACCACAAACCCAGCCAGCAAACCTATTATTACTGAGTGGCGAATTGTGTATGAAACTTGGGGAGTCTGGGGAATTCTTTCTGATTACGGTATACCATGATATAAACCCACACCCACTCTATATAGTAGCACCCTTACCCTTTCCTCTCCCCACCCCATATCCTCCTCCTCTATGTATGTATGTATACTCGTCAGCACTGCCGCGTGGACAAGGGCTCACATATATTCAGAGATGTAGCACCACTGATTATTTACCTAGAAACAATCCTACGTGTGTGAGATGGAATATCCTCGATACACTACACTCTTAAACATGCTAGACCCTGTACAACGCGGCAATGCTGGCGACTGTACGCCTCGCTTGTTGATACCGCTACAGCCACAGCGGTAAACAATGCTGACGTCACTTCCTTTCACCCGTAAACAACGCATTAGCCTGGCTTCCATTTTTTACCCCTCGTGTTTTTTCCTTCGTATACTTTCTCTTTTATCATCTTTGGATCTTTAGCCTTGTAATGGTGAACATACTTAGTGGAAAGAGAGGGAGGGAGGGAGGGAAGGAGGCACACACATACATACATACATCAGATAAGATAACAAGGAGATAAGAGGTTGGATGTGGCTATACTGACTGTGAATTGAGAGGCAGATTGACAGTATGAAGATGAAGAGGCGGCGACACGTGACTGATTAACACTATATAAAACTAGCACTAGCATACTCGGGCATCACTTGTGTGGGTATACTTCATAATTTTGAGGGTATATAGAGCAACTGTAATGGCGAGACAAAGGAGAAAAGACTGGAATATACATACAATCACGAGGGACTGATAAATGTTTGTGTGACGAATACAATAGAAGGGACAAAAGAGAGGCAAATAAAATACTAACATGTATAATAAACCCAAGGTATAGATACATTACTTTACCGTATATTGTGGATTGTATAAACACACACACACACACGTGGTAGGTAAGGTGATAAAGAAACAAAGAGTAAGTAGGTACTATAATTAACATAAAACAGTTAAACACGCGTGCAAGGCGAGTAAAGAGATTATGTTGACAATAAGGAGAGAGAGAGAGAGAGAGAGAGAGAGAGAGAGAGAGAGAGAGAGAGAGAGAGAGAAGGGGGCGACGAGAGATAATGAGCCAAGAATCATGTGCGACAAGAGTGATGCTTGCGTAACAAACAAGAGAGTGGGTAGTGGACGGACTGGCTGGCTGGCTGGCTGGGTGGGTGATAAGCGAGAGAGGCAGGTGAGTTAGATAAAAGTCTTTGTTGGTGGTGGTAGTGGTCCTTTCTCTAGTCTAAGCCTTGTGTTTATAGCTCCCTTCTCTTCCCTTGTCTTGTCTCCCCTCTCTCTTCCCTTCCCTATACCTCAAGTTAACTCTACCTTATTCACCAAAGATTCTTCCCCCCTCTTACTCCCCTCTGATTATAGGTTCTCTCACCCCTGCCTGCCCTTCTCCCTCCCTGCCACATCAACTCTCTCCCCTCATTACTTACAATATTCATCACTCCTTTCCCCTGCTTGACATTGTACACTTGATTGAGAATAATGCTATTTCTTTGGCATCACTTTAGTTGATAATGAATGCAAACATTATTTTATTATTATTTATTATTATTATTTTTGTTGTTATTATTATTATTATTATTATTATTGTTATTATTATTGTTATTGTTGTTATTATTATTATTATTATCAAGACACAATGTAGGTACTCCTTTTTACATATCATTAGTACCTATAAAAATAATAAATACGTTACATCAAGACACAATGTACTCCTTTTTTACATATCATTAGTACCTATAAAAATAATAAATACGTTTACATCAATATAGAATGGTTATATATGGTGTCTGTCCGGTGATCAATACCCACACGTGTGTTAGTTGGTTTGGTCTGCTGCGTCAAACTGTTTCCCAGAAAATATGTCGTAATGGAAAAGCCAGCGATTATACCACGTGGCTGTCCATATAATTAAGCCTCGTGAAAGCTTTGATGTTTGTTGTCTGTGAATATGAGATTACTGGAGTGAATAACAATCATAATTTAGAGGGAATACGACAACTGGAATGGCAAGATAATGGAGAAAAGACTGGAAAGAACATACAACCACGTGGAACTGATAAATGTTTGTGTGACAACCAGAATAGAAGGGACAATGTGGCTCAAATATACCGGTATACACTCTACTATATTATCTAAACCGAGGGAGTCTGCTTCTTGGTACCGTTTGTTGGGCTTCAGTAACCTTCAATAGTTAATCGACAACATCAGAGGTCTCTTAGAACACGCCGGTACCATTAATTTAAAGTACAATATACGTAAAAATCATTAACACTACCTTCAAGAGAGAGAGAGAGAGAGAGAGAGAGAGAGAGAGAGAGAGAGTGGTGGTGGTGGTGCAAGACAGGTGGTGGAGAGGCTCTTCTCTTGCCTCTTATAATCTCACTCTTAGTGTCTCAGATTTAATTATGGGGCGGGGAGGAGGGTAGAGGAGCAGAGACAGGCAGACGGCGGGGAAAACGAGGCAAAATACTACCATAAAAAGACGAGAGAAAAAGGCAGAGTAGAAAATAATGTAAACCTCTTATGTTACAAAATATATAGTTAACATAGCAGTGAATGTCAACACTCATAATGTTTCAAAGGCGAGTGGAGTCACGCCTGATGATAAACGAGATGAAAATATGCACAGTAGGTAGAGATAGGAGGAAGGAAGTGGAGGAAGGAAGTGGAGAAGGTATGGTGGCCTTAACTCAAGCCTCAGGGAAAGACTCGACAAACTCTGTGATGGGAAACTTGGCTGGTGTGGCCAGGTGTTGGTGCGGCTCAAACATTGGCCCTCTCTCACCCCTCCCCATCCCCCCCCCCCCCCCCTCTCTCTCTCTCTCTCTTCACGCCACAACACAACTACCGGCAGTTTCTTTACAACAATTAGCACCCTCACAACACTGACACACACACATATAAACACCACTCACATGTGCACACTCACCTCTAAAACAGCATCCAAGGTCCCGTTCACTCATATTGCTCACTACCGCTACAACAACAGTACATAGACATCTTTTGGTAATACTTATATATAAGACGACCACCACCACTGACAGGGCTGTGACTTGAACGAGAAGGGCTGTGACTTGAACGAGAAGGGCTGTGACTTAGTGCTGTTACAAGCTAGAGAGAACTTTAAATCACAAATCATATAGGTAGTTTTCTGGCCTTACACTGAACTAAAACTCTGAACTATGCAGCAGTCATGGTCACTCGGTACAAGATTTATTACAAACACTCACAATGAATGGTGTTCTAATAAGTAATGTCCCGTTAGTTTTCATACGATACAGTACAGCACTCACTACCATATACACACATACACACCTCACCCTTCCTCATTACCTCTACAAGTAAAGCCATCCTACAATGTACACACAGAGGTAGGTTACTCAAAAGCCCTTTATTTATACAGTCGGCACTAATAAATAATTCAGTTAGCCATTCAAGACAGTTTTCCCAGTCCTGCCAAGTATCCACATATTTCCCGGTTGAGAGTACCTACATACATACATACATAGGCTTCTTTCTATCCACGTCATTGTATAGACATTAGTTATTTAGGACACACATATTCCACACCGAGGTCACAGTGAATGCCACCACCGCCAGCCAGCCAGCCAGCCACGTTACTTACCACACTATAAAAAAATATATATCGTACACACCAAGCCAATGTTTACCTAACGTAAATATAAACATTAGGTGGAGACTCACTTGTTGGTGAATTGGTGGTCGACTGATTTCTCTTAACTATGCAACGAAACAGTTCCCCTATTAGTAACAATAAGGACATCTGTTTCTTGACATAGTTTGCACAAATCAGTAACCCTCGTCTGTACCACCAAGAAAGTCTCCCCTCAGGCCTCAACACACTAACGACTACATTGTAACAAACTAATCCTCACAGAAGAGCCGCTCACGACCACACACAAACACACACAGGGCCCTACTCTGTGGCAATTTAACCCCCACCACCACCACCACCCCAACTAACTTTTCCACCACCACTACACCAACCATTCTCAGCCTCACCGGAAAATAAATAAATAAACAAACAATTCTAGATAAAACTGGTGTGGAGTGAGAAATGGCCATGCGAGGGAAGATAATGTGTTCGTGATTACACACACATAAAAAATGCATCAAGGACTCACCTCATACATGACATAAACGGTACGCCATGTAAATAATAATAATAATGATGATGATGTGAGGGAACAGTATAATTATATATCGAAAAAAAAAGTACCACAAGAAATGCAAAAGAATATGGTTACTAGATTACCTTGGTTACCGCCTCAGGGACAACAACAACACGTCAGCACCAATACGTACCTGTAACATAAAAGATAAAAAACACGTTAGTACATGCAGGCTAATGTCATGAATGATGAAAATACAACCATACAATGAATTAAATAAAAAAAATACAAACCACAATGAATTATATAAAAAATACAAACCACAATGAATTATATAAAAAAAATACAAACCACAATGAATGAATAAAAATACAAACAACAATGAATAATATAAAAAAAAATACAAACCACAATGAATTATATAAAAAAATACAAACCACAATGAATTATAAAAAAAAAATACAAACCACAATGAATTATAAAAAAAAATACAAACCACAATGAATTATGAAAAAAAAAAATACAAACCACAATGAATTATGAAAAAATAAATACAAACCACAATGAATTATGAATAAAAAATACAAACCACAATGAATTATGAATAAAAAATACAAACCACAATGAATGATAAAAAATACATCCCCACAATATTAAAAAAAAAAAAAATACAAACCCAGTGAATGAAAAAAAAAAAAAAAAAAAAATCCCCACTGCTGACCAATACAATCCCTTCCTTTACTTTACGTCACACATAAGGCCTCCTCACATACCCCCACTCCCTTGCCAGCTCCATTCCTTCCTTTCTACCTTTGCACTATGGTCTGGTGCCGTCGCCTTGCCTCATTACACCAAGGCTAACCAACTAACTCTCACACACCCAGACAAAATGTTAGTTCCACGTCACATACAACAATTATTTCTTATTATTCTTTCACATATCCCAGACAATGTGTTGGTTCCACGCTACATACAACAATTATTTCTTATTAATCTTTTTTTTATAATCATATAAGGATGTTTTGGATTCCTACAATACAATAATTATTTTCTCTAGTATAGGCTATTCTTGCTTTACATACATGCATGGATTTAGTTTGAGAAAAATATACCATACAAGAGAAATAATAGAAATAATAGACAGTGACTGAAATTTCGTTAACAAACAGTTGAATAAACAAATAAATAAATAAACAGAAGGGAGGAACCATTGCCAATAACTTCTACTTGGGACTAGGCTTGGCTATTTAGAGAATGGGTGAAGGACCTTACAAAACAAAATGATGCTATACCCTTTCGTCTTTAACAAGCTATATAGGCTAACGTGTATAAAACAAATGTACACCAATATAATCCATCATACACAAGGACCCCGTGATCGTGTATGATATTCTGTGGGTTCTAAATCCTCCTTCCATAAAGGTGGTTGTTTCGTGGCAATGTTTGAAGGACTCACTATAGCCTAACCTTCAATTTTCTGACTAGGCTACATTCTTGGGGTGCCTTAACGAAATACGTCTGAAATTCACAATGTGGCTCTGTAATTGTATAGGCTATACTGTATTTGTATATCATAGATAGAGGACTTGGACTCGTATATCATTATAGGGAGATGTTCTCGTTGGTAAATTGGAAGGTCTGTGATTCCTCCAAACTATGTCATGTAACAGATCCCCTATTAGTACCATTGAGAGCGTCTGATTTCTGGTGCAGTTAGGAGGAATCAAGAGAATCTAATCTTATGGCAACTTGTGAGGAAATCATGACGGGAAGACTATTAGATAAACCATGCCAGAGTAACACAGGGAGAGACAAGGCAAACATCAACATAACAAGTGGGAGAACTACGACAATAACACAACACCTCACATTACGTTAAAAAAAGGTGAGAATATTATGGGATTACGGGGAGAGAGAGAGAGAGAGAGAGAGAGAGAGAGAGAGAGAGAGAGAGAGAGAGATGTAGTGGCTGGCCAGCTGGTAACTATCCCTCCCAATACTGAGCCCCACCACCTGGCCTCACCCTCCCCCTCCCCCCCCCCAACACGTAGGAAATACAGCTAACATTCTTACATACACATTCACACACAGGTCGCGACACAATATCCCTTGGATGCTCTTTTTATCTCTACAAACACAAGTGGATGCCGGTGTATACAAGACTGAGACACACAGACAGACACACACAGACAGACAGACACACACACACACACACACACCCTCTCTCTCTTTCTCTCTCTCTCTCTCTCTCTCTCTCTCTCTCTCTCTCTCTCTCTCTCTCTCTCTCCGTTTACCAAGCACACAAACCTTTAACCAACATTCTCTCCTTGCTTCAAGTCACCCTCCTCCCTACACACACACGTGACAACAATCTTGAGACACCCGTTAAACACCCACTGCAGCAAAAACACCCGATTATATTCAACACACATTCCACACTTATAATATCTGCCCCCATGAACCCATACACTGCTAAACATACGAGTGATGATGGCCAATAAACCACCTCACAGGCTCACACCACTGTCTCTTAAATATACCCGAAGGACATGGGGGCCACCAAACAACGACATGCTACGCTCAACAAACAACCTAATTATGCCAGGCTAAGTCTTGGTGAGCCAGCTGCAGGGATGGACGGACGGAGTGGACTGGGTACAGATGGTGGGTGAAGGAGGGAATAAAGGAGGGGAAGGAGGGTGAATGAGGGAATAGAGGAGGGGAGGGAGGGTGAATGAGGGAATAGAGGAGGGGAGGGAGGGTGCAGGAGAGAATAGAATAGAGGAGGGAGGGTGAAGGAGAGACGAGAGGAGGATGAGAGGCTAGGTATGTGGGTGGGTAGAGTGGCAAGAAAGATTATGACGAGGAGGGATGAGAGGATGGTGATGATAGCAAGGGGTAAGGGAAGAGATGGACAAGCTTCACGAAGAAGAATAATGTTAGAGGTTACTAAAGCATAGGAAGACAATAATGTGTTAAGATGAAAGACGGGAATATTGAAACACGCAAGGGAGAACACAAATCCATGTTAAAAGAATCTGAATTTGATTTTTTTAAAAATATTATGGGAGCAAGAATCACAAAGGTATACATCGTTGATCAGTTAGGCTACACCTCATTAGCAAAGCCACATATTGCTGCTGTACGACAAAAAAAATACTTTCCCTTGAACAATATCTTAAAAGTTTGGTGACGGCTGCCTCGAAACTGACCCGTACATAAGGTCTGATCCTCGTACATATTCAAAGCTAATTTAAATGATCAGATTCATGAGGTTTCATAACGGTTTACTGGTATAGGCAAGACGGGTGACGGAGGAAAGGAGAGGGAGGAGAGGGGAGGAGAGGGAGGAGAGGGGAGGAAAGGAGAGGGAGGGGAGGAAAGGAGAGGGGAGGAAAGGAGAGGGAGGAGAGGGGAGGAAAGGAGAGGGGAGGATGGTCGAGGTGTGGTGGTTTCAGTTGTGTGGACATTTCAGGGAACCAAACAAGTTTCCCGGGAACCAAACGACCACAACAGCCAATCAACGCACGGATCACCAAACAGAATGGGATTAGATGTATAGGAGCAGATGGAGGCGGGGAATATATGATTTGGGGTAAACGAGGAGCTGGGTGAAAGGAAAGAACTTTAACTATAATCCATAAAGGTATTTCATGGTTATCAACACACATACACACACTTTAACACTAAAAAATACAATACACACACTTTAACATTAAACAAGAACATTGTACCGAGGTCCACCAAACACTGAAGTATGTATAGTAGAGCTTTATTGAACAAATGCTTCGACCGGAAACCAAATAGACATTAGAATCTAATAACAAAAAATACTAACAACAAATCAAACTGAAACCCGAATATAACATACTGTAGTGTTCAATTTATGCGCACACATTCTCAACCACTTAATAATTAACAAATATATAAAAGTAAACAATATCACAAACCCCTTGCACATTAATGTACGGTAATAAAAAATAATTACCAATAAATCATAATCCACACAATGCATATAAAATATCTGTGCAAGTAAATATCAAAGTACAAACTTATAATGAACTCACAATATTAACTCCGCCCGATGGACCACGATGTGTATGCCATAACTGCAGGCATATCTACACCAAACAATCAGCAAAACTCAATATACGTCAATACATACGTAAAGTTACTAAAGTGAACAAACACATTGGAAGAGAGGAACACTGAGCCACCTGCAGTGATGGCAGCAGCTACGATCAGACAGAGCTCAAAAAGGAGAAACTCAAATTTACACCACTGACGGACACGTCACCATAACAAATTAATACCCTCTTGCGCACAGATACGAAACGAGTGTGAAAATCATCTAACCCGAAACAGAGAACCCAGTCTCAATAAACCAAATAAATGGTATTGGTTGTATGATTCATATAACTAACAGAATGAAAATTTAATGTGCTAAGCCTTAAACTAACAAAAAACATTCTAAATTAAAGGTACAACTATAAAATACATACATAAGAAATATACATAAATGCATTATATACAAAATATCATTACAAATAATACAAACATGAAGGAAAACCCTTCAAAATCTCCGGCTCTTAATGATTCAAGTGAAATGAGTGAGTGAGTGAGTTGAACCCCTTTTAAGAAGTGGTCGCCCCAAGAACAAAAACAATAATTACGATAAAACCTAGAGCTCTCGGCTTAGGCCGGAGCTAAAAACACATACAGTACACACACTTTAACATTAAAAAACAAATACAAACACCAAGACTTGGTCAATTCGTTGGGTGGAATTATGAACAAGTGAACCTACTCTATTATAATATTGTACTGCCTTTTCTTTATCTCTGAATATTGAGGGGACAAAGATGAAGTGGACTTTCACCTTATATTTTCACCAGTAACCAAATATCTACTATGGAGTTGGCGTCTGGAGGACTCGCTAAAATAAGAAACATATAAATGATGGTTTGACAAGTGTGAGAGAGAATCTGTGACAAAGTGCAAGGGAAGAGGGATTAGATGACGAAGCAGAAGTGTGAAAGGAGTGTGTAATGGAGGTAGAGCTTACAAGAAAGGCCATTGGTGTGGGAGAAGAAATGGGAAAGATGTATGTACTGTATGTATGTAGGACTGTGGAGTGAGTGAGTGAGGGAGAGGAAAGGAGAGGAAGGGAGGGAGAAGGGCAGCACCGGATGCGACAGTTGCCTCTTTGTCTAATACAGGGATTCCCTTCACAAGTTGCCAGTTAGCTATCCTCTCAACCCACCACAACCACTACTCTACTATGCTCATCTCTTCACGACAATTTATTCCCTCTCCATTCGCAGACCATTATCAGCAAATTTATCGATATTTTCATGAGTCGTGGTGACAGCAAATAGAACCTCCCTCCACATACGATTGTGTCTTGGAATTCCACTGTACCTTGAGTTGTTGAAAGTCATGCTATTATCATAATTCGAACTTAAAAATATATATATATATATATATAAACCAGTATAAAATCTTCATAATTCCTCCACATTCTAGATTCCACTTTGTTGTGCTCCTGAGAATATGGTTACTTCTGTACCCAAGTACTACTACGGTGGCCAAGTAACCACACCATACCATACCACCTCACTGTTAGCCTCTGATATGGTTGGTTGGTGTCACATGACGAGAAAGGGACGCTCCAGGGTACATCGGTGTCCCCTCTCTCTCTCTCTCTCTCTCTCTCTCTCTCTCTCTCTCTCTCTCTCTCATTAACTTGTTCAACCTTCTTTAACCCAAGCTTCCCTAACATACCAAGTTAATAATAGCATCCTCGTACCTCTCTCTCTCTCCTTACTAGTATTATTTCACCAATACTTTCCATCCAATTCCCCTATAAGTGTACTAAGTCAGAGCTTTACTCCACCATCCTGGGTTGGTATGACGTTAATATTCAAACCAGTAAAAGATAACATTATCAGCACAAAGGTAAACGACCGAAAATGATCTGGAGAGGTAAGAAATACATCATGGTGTATTCAAACGCTAACGAGGTGAATGATCTTAGTGGATATATTTATTACTTGGCCATTTGTTTCAGACGCCGAAAAAATTGGATGTGTCTGAAGTTGAGCTGATAATTCCAGATATTGTTAAGGTACCCCGTGATGAAGTCAGAAAATTAGAGGTAAACGAGTCCTTCAAACATTACCACGAAACACTACCTATAAGGAAGGAGCTTGTTTCGTGGCATGGTTAGGAGGAATCAGAAGCCTCCATATTCTATACATGATCACAGGGACCTTAAGGGGAGGATACAGTGTTGGTAAATCCGAAGCAAATTATTCCTCCAAACTATTCCAAGCAACAGAACACCATTATTTTTGTTAACTTGGGCCTGTTTTCTGGCATACTTTGGAGGAATCAAGGCACTCCAATGCAACGAAAGTATACTCTGTCCTTAAGCCTTGTCGAGTGGGTTCCTCCAAGCTGTACGTTGCGTCCCTCTGATAAGACACGATCGCAACACCAGGACGTCTAATCTCCTGCAGAGTGCCTTGCTAAGTGGCCCTAGGAGATGGCACTTCATGTCTACACCTCTCACCACCATCTCCTGTCTTCATAACTCCACACAAACACCACCACTACCATTACCCCATGTCTACACCTCTCACCACCATCTCCTGTCTTCACAACTCCACACCAACACCACTACCATTACCCCATGTCTACACCTCTTACCACCACAGCCATAAAATCTCCTGTCTTCACAACTCCACACAAACACCAACACCACCACCACCATTACCCCATGTCTCCACCTCTCACCGCCACAACACTACCTACCTATCTTTACAACTCTACACCACCACTACACCATGTCACCACCACCATAACGCCTCCTGTCTCCATACTCCTCACCATCACCACTTCACGCCCTTAATAAACATAATTAACATACTAAAACACACCCTTATTTTACCGAGCTCATTGCCCCACCTCAAAAACTTTCTAGGGTGGAATGTAGCCTCCATCCTCTCAAACAACAATAATTTTACACAACACGAGCAACAGCCACTACACCAGTAAGAATCTGCTGAGTGAAGGAGGTTTCAGTACGAGGAATATGGCAAGGTTGTTGTGTGCCGTGATTATTCTGCTTGGGGAAGCTTATCTCAAGTTGATGCGAGTCGTGATTATATCGTATATATAATGGTTCTATGTCGCTACAATGTTATCACTAATGACAAGTCTCTTTCAATGTTCAGTATGTCCATTAATTAACTATTGTGTGTTATCGGGAAGCTGAACATATGTCCTCCAAAGTGTCTGTATTGGTATGTGCTTAGCCTATGTCAATATTATCCTAATAACATAAGAGCAGGGGATACAGTCATTCACATTTTTAACCCGGTAGTTTGAAAACTATTCTCGTACAATAAAATTGTCCAAATACCCGGTACTTAGAAAAAGAATTACAAAGTTGTTTCATGCTAAAAAAAATAATTTGTTTCTACAGCCGATGTGTTGTGGAGTAATTTAGGGCTCCATAAATACCCTTGGGCCTTTAAGAATGTTATGGTTATCACACACTGTACTTTTCCTCACTTTCTCAATGAATGTGTCACGAGACTCAAGTGAAGTAAGCCAGGGAAGTGGTGGTGGAGAGAGGGAGGGGCAGCAGCTGTCGCCACAGGGACTCCAACAACCCACCCACCACCCACTGGCCTCCCTCTCTCCCCCACAGCTCGGTGCTCCTGGTAACAAGGTGGCGTGTTGAGTCTCTCTCATCTTGCACTTACTCCTTCATATTACCCTTCCCTCCCTCTCTACCCACCAATTCACCTCACTTTAACCATTAAGGGACCCTGTGTTGTAGTCAGAAAATTGGAGGTAAACGAGTCCTTCAATTATTGCCACGAAACACCACCTATATGGAAGGAGCTTGTTTCGTGGCATGGTTAGGAGGAATCAGAAGCCTCCACTTTCCATACACGATCACAGGGTCCTTAAAGCTTTATCTATTCTAGGATAAAGTATGTGATAAAACGTAAACCTAAGCAATAAGTTCCTGGAGACCATTATTCATCGGCTCTAATCCTAATCCCAACATGAAGATTATCGTACACTTGACAAGTTACAAATCCCATTAGCTAATATATACTTCTTGTAAACAAATATATTAGACACGATGACAGAGTTGTTAATCAATGTAGACTTAGTTGATATTGACTGAGAATCCGGCTTGTGCAACTACGAATAAATACTTCATCAAGGCATAATAGAAATTACTCAATCTAAAGCAACATGTAATCTCCCACATCAAGGGACCCTGTAATCGTGTGAGAGTAGGTCGGTGACATCGTATTCCTCCTGACTATGCCACGAAAAAAGATCCTTTAATGTAGGTAGTATTCCATGACAATGTTTGAAGGACTCTCTAACCTACAATTTCATAACATCACGGGGGTTCTTAAGGCGCTATCTAATGCTTTTCAGTGGCTACCAACAATAACCTATAATTTACGATATATTCTTCACAGTTAAACTCCTTTCAGTGTAAATGTATTTGGCCTTGAATGATATTTTATCAGAGATCCCCCTCCCCCTCAAAAAAATATCTAGTCATGGTTTGATACTGGTGGTTTATCCGGCTGATTCATTGGCTATCATATTCCACGAAGCAAAACACAAACGATGGCAGAATATCCAACACAAAATTGATGAAGGCTGCTTGTGGTAAGCTTTGTGGATACCGACATGTGAACTTTAAGGGGCCACAATCCACCTCACCACTCATGCTCACTCGTCTCTCCCAGCAATGATGTCAACATGCAAGCTCCCTCATGCTACGTCAGAAGGTCATCCTGCCTCCCCTCTTACCACCCACCACCCTCCCTCCCTCCTTTCCTCCAGCCATCCCTCTCCTACACATTCTAACTAACAATAAAATTCACCAATATGTTATTCACTGAGCTTGCTTCCCATTTCAACTATATAACATTCTCTCTTTTACATTTTTCTATCTTCCCCCTCTTCCCTCCAGATTTAGTTCACTTCCCTCTATAACTTACCCTCCTAGTCAGTCATCTCCCCCCCTCCTTAACCACACCCCCTCGTCCCCCCCCCCCACACACACCCCTCTATTCAGTCCCAAGGCTCTGACAGACCCTCCTCCTCCTCCCTCACTTCTGGTACTCCCTCCCTCGCGGCCCTTACATACCATATCCACGTTCCCACACAACACAACACACTACACCACACAGCTTTAACATTTCTCATTCATACACCACCAACATACATACATACATACACAACACGATCATCCACACGTCTAACAGTTATTCATGTACACATCCTTTACACTTTCATACATCAACGACATTCATTTCCATATTTTTCCATATGTATATATATAGAGCGATACCGGTTCTGTTGGGTACCCGAGGCTGTCGCTACAAAAACTAACATTAACAAAGACTCATAAAAAAAAGTGGAGAGGGTGAGACGGTGAGAGTGTGTGTGTGTGTGGTTTGGCTGGTTGCCTCCCTTCACTACTACAACTACCAGTACCACCACCACCACTCCCGCACACACACACACACCACCACAAAATACTACCTACCATCACTACTCGCACACGTCTACAATTTCTTCTATTACACTTACTGACCCTAAACGAGCACCACATCACGCACCAACTTCTACAGACTAAAACATTGTTATTTCACAACTTCATCAGCCTTTTCCATCTTTCATATACGCTATGCATTCTTATCACAATATGAATACTACTTGCTAAATATTTCTAAACCATTCTAATGTCATAAATTATAGAACCAACCAGTAACGTGTAATTTCACTGCTGTTACACATATTACAAGTTATAAAGTTATCATTACCACATTCACACTCCTCTACACTCCACCCCACGACCTTTCATGCGTCACTGCACGCTACCACTTAACATACATTCACTCACAAGCACCAGAAAGAACAGATAGTGACACTTACACTGTTAGACGGGGGAAAGGATGCCAAGGTTCTCTGGTGTAGACTATAACAATAAGCAGAAGGAGGGAGTAAGGGGTAGAGCAGGACAGTACTACCGCACCAGACTACAGCAGCAGCACAACTAGCTACGAGCGGCGGTGTTGGTGGTGGAGGTATCAGAGGCGCATCAACCACTCGCTATCAGCAGGTGGCTCCACTTCCACAGGTGATAAGGCCCGCTAGCCACATCCACAACTACACAGTGCTACGTTGCCACTTCACCACTATGTCACACGTTTCTCTCGACACAACAACTAACGTTATAACACTGGCCGTATGGTCCTTGTGGCCTGTGTGAGGACGTGATGAAGACTGGCCACGTGGCTGCCTGGGATGTCCCGCACTGCCTCAGACGCGTCCCTGCCCTCCCCCCTCCCCATCACTCTCTCCCTCTCTCCCTCCCTCGTTGCCTTCTCCTCCTCCCTCCCACCCTCCCATTTCCTCAATCCTCTTCTCTTACACGTTACTTCCCTTCTCCCCAATCCTCTTCACTACTCCCTTCCTTCTCCTCCTCCTCTTCTGTTCACGTCCCTCAAGCCTATCATTCCTCTATTCTAATCTCCTTAGCGCCAACTAGCCTAACAGACCTTCCCATATCAATCCAATTCACAACTCACAAACTACCCCCGAAGGCCTCATTCTGATGATTCACACACACACACACACACACAGGGTCCAGAGAATGCACACACACACACACACATTTGACTGCCACGTACTCATAGCGGTAGGGAGTTATGGGGCAAGAGGTGATCACTAACAACTACCAATACTCTCACAACATTCAAACAAGCTTCTTCCCTTCACCCCCCACCACACACACACAACATACTCAGCTCCCTCACTCTCACTCCACCATCCCCTTCCCCCCACCTCCCACCACACACACAGCATACTCAGCTCCCTCACTCTCACTCCACCATCCCCTTCCCCCCACCCCCCACCACACACACACAACATACTCAGCTCCCTCACTCTCACCATTCTAATCTCACTTCACCATCCCCTGTCCTCCCTCTCTCTACCTCCTCTCATCACTACCACAACCCCTCCTTTCCCCATCTCCCAACCAACCAACCTACCCTATCCTCTCCTCATTTCTCCTTTCCTCCACTCTCCAGTTCTCCCAAACCGACCCTCTCTCCTCCGCCTCTCCCTCCCTCATCCTGCTTGGTATCTTCAATTTGTCTTTCTTGTCACAGGGCTGCCACTTGCTACTGGGGCCGCTCTACCAACAACAACAACAACAACAACACTCCATCACATTTTTCTATCTTGATGGTATAATTGAGGGACACTACAACCTCCAACCTGTGTTACGATACTGTTCCCTTACTATAGTTACTTTGAGAAGAATTGTTTCCTAGGATATTTAGGAGGAATTCGTAGCCCACCAATTTACCCCAAAAAAAAAAAAAAAAAAAAAAAAAGTTTTCCCTGTATTCATGATTTTACAATATAGAGAAAAACCCGTCACACCCAAGAGGTCAAAGGTGAATCAGGGAGAAAAGTCAAGGGAGAGAGACACGACCACCAGCAATGAAAAGGGAAAGTTATGAGGGTCACTGAAGGTCACGCCAATAGAAAAGTAAATAAATGAATGGAGGGAGGCTAGGATTGTGAAGTTGGTGTTAAGGAACCCAACTGATAAAGGGAGAGACAAGGGACGATAGGAAAAGGTATGTCAAGATAAATATCAGTAGGAATATATACCAAAGATAGAGAGAGAGGATAATGACAAACAGAGACACCAAAGATAGAGAGAGGATAATAATGACAAACAGAGACACCAAAGATAGAGAGAGAGGATTATGACAAACAGAGACACCAAAGATAGAGAGAGAGGATAATGACAAACAGAGACACCAAAGATAGAGAGAGGATAATAATGACAAACAGAGACACCAAAGATAGAGAGAGAGGATAATGACAAACAGAGACACCAAAGATAGAGAGAGGATAATAATGACAAACAGAGACACCAAAGATAGAGAGGATAATGACAAACAGAGACACCAAAGATAGAGAGAGGATAATAATGACAAACAGAGACACCAAAGATAGAGAGGATAATGACAAACAGAGACACCAAAGATAGAGAGAGGATAATAACAAACAGAGACACCAAAGATAGAGAGAGGATAATAATGACAAACAGAGACGAGTAAACGGTACAAGAAATGATCATGAGGTTGAATTATAAGGGAAGGTAGACAGAAAGTATACAGGTAAGCCAAGGTGAGGCAATGGAGGTATGGACTGATTGATTGATTGATTGATTGATTGTTATTAGGCGCCGCAACAGCGAGGTCATATGGCTGAAAGCAAGGCCAATAGAGTATGGAAGTAACGTGGACATAAATGGACAAGACGGACTCTACGACGCAATACAGCCAAGAATGTAAATATGGAAAGTTCAGAAATATAAAAAAAAGAGTTGTTGCCAGTAGAGTGTGTAATGGGAAGAATGTGAGTGAATGAAGGTTAAGGATATGACGCACTCAACGACGCAAAACGGAGACGACGTAGATATGGATAAAGCAGAAAAAGAAACTGTTACTGTTAATCAGATCACCCCATGTGGACCGTAAAGTCTGTTGTGGTCTGCGATTTTATGTAACTCTTATGTAACGGGATGGAAGTAGGCTATGTAGATAATGTTAACCCAATCAGAGAATTTGTTATTGGTCAAAGTTTAAGGTGTAAGTAAAATCCTATAAAGAGACGAGAGTGTGAGGGATTTGAGGGAAGCGTGATGGTGAATGAGGCTAAGTGACTTAAGGCACCTCCACATTACCACACAATGTGCCCGCTGTGTTACTGTACCCCCGGCGACACACACACATCAGAGAGAGAGAGAGAGAGAGAGAGAGAGAGAGAGAGAGAGAGAGAGAGAGAGAGAGAGAGTGTGTGTGTGTGTGTGTGTGTTTAATTCCCCTCGCTTAAGTGGCTACCTCCTCGCTCTCACACTACACTCCCTTTGGTTCTTGCTTTTATTTACACTCGTTCTCACTTTAATACTTCACTACGTTGCACTCCACTTCCTCACTACGACGACACCTGACTCACGCTTCCACACTAAACGAGTAATAAAACAAACTCCACATTAATATTTTCCTGACATTCATCCACAACCTCACAAGAACAAGATCGTCGAACACTGTAATATATCAAGACAAAATGTTTCCCACTTTCTCAGTTTCCAATAATTTCTATGCTGATAACCACATCGAGACAACAGCCTGGTCTCCTTCCACTTCCTCCACTCTACATACATACATCCTAATTCATCTATCACTGTACTAGGCTATCCCCTTTCATTAAACCATCTCATATAAGATCTGTACATCATCCACACACATCACTTTTTATGGCAAGCACTTCCTCTTTTCCTGTCTGTATTCATCATTCCAGTTGTCACTCATTTATTACCATTATATTTGTCCTCTTCCATTCATATATTTTTCGTCATTGCTCTAGCACATTTTTTACTTAGGCAGTCTGTCATCCCATTGGTCTGTCACTCTTGCTTTTTAACTCATTGTCTTTCCTTGTGTCTCTTCAATATATATACACTAAACATGTGTGTGTGATTTATGTACACAAAACACACACACACACACACACACACATTTTCCTCCATCTGCAATCCTTACATACAGTATTCTGACGTTTTTCTTCTCTTCGTTCCTCTCTGTTGCGTGTTGTGGTGAAAGACAGTCGGACACTCTAACCACAAGAAATATTATACTGTACACACAAACGCACTCACATGCACACCCTGAGAGAGAGAGAGAGAGAGAGAGAGAGAGAGAGAGAGAGAGAGAGAGAGAGAGAGAGAGAGAGAGAGAGAGAGAGAGAGAGAGAGAGAGAGAGAGAGAGAGAGAGAGAGAGAGTGTGTGTGAGTCAATACAAATACAGTACAGATCTAAACACCTGATAACCAAAATGAATTCAACTGACATTTCAACTCACGATACACAAATCATTGAATAGATATGACAAAGTGACTCGCAGGAAAGAAAGGAAGGGTGCAACACTGACCTTCCACAGTGAAAAATAACACGACATTATTAAACCTCATCCTAATACTAAATAAAGAGGGAAGTAGTCTATGTGTTGACAGGTTATATAATACAAAGCGGAAGGTCTACAGGAAGAGAAGGGGTGGGGCTAGTTTGTGGGGCTATAGCGGGTGAGGGTGGGGCTAGCAAGTGGGTTGGATGGTGGGTGTGGGACTAGCAAGTGGGTTGGGTGGTGGGGGTGGGGCTAGCAAGTGGGTTGGGTGGTGGGTGTGGGGCTAGCAAGTGGGTTGGGTGGTGGGGGCGGGGCTAGCAAGTGGGTTGGGTGGTGAGGGTGGGACTAGCAAGTGGGTTGGGTGGTGGGGGTGGGGCTGGGAGGTAGGTGGGTGTGGGGGCTAGCAGATGGGTGTGGGGGCTAGCAGGTGGGTGTGGGGGCAGGTAGGAAGGTAGGTGGGATGGGATGGGGTGGGGGAGTAGCAGCAACAGGTCTCATTAGCAACAGCACAACGGTCCAGGGTAAAACAGGTGGTCGCTGCCTCATCACATATTCCACTCACTTCCTATCTACTCTTAACTTCCCTTCTCTTTCCTCCTTCCTTCTATACTTCTTCCTCCAACTCTTTTCTCCTTCCTCTAACTCTTTTCTCCTTCCTCTAACTCGCTGCCTCATCACATATTCCACTCACTTCCTATCTACTCTTAACTTCCCTTCTCTTTCCTCCTATACTTTTTCCTCTAACTCTTTTCTCCTTCCTCCAACTCTTTTCTCCTTCCTCCAACCTATTTCTTCTTCCTCTAACTCTTTCCTCCTTCCTTCTATACTTCTTCCTCTAACTCTTTTCTCCTTCCTCCAACTCTTTTCTCCTTCCTCTAACTCTTTTCTTCTTCCTCTAACTCTTTTCTCCTTCCTCTAACTCTTTTCTTCTTCCTCTAACTCTTTTCTCCTTCCTCTAACTCTTTTCTCCTTCCTCTAACTCTTTTCTTCTTCCTCTAACTCTTTTCTCCTTCCTCTAACTCTTTTCTTCTTCCTCTAACTCTTTTCTCCTTCCTCTAACTCTTTTCTTCTTCCTCTAACTCTTTTCTTCTTCCTCTATCTCTTTTCTCCTTCCTCTAACTCTTTTCTCCTTCCTCTAACTCTTTTCTCCTTCCTTCAACTCTTTTTTTCTTCCTCCAATATTTTTCCATACAAATTTTTCATTCTTTCTCCTTTACTTATCCTTCCTACTTTTCTTTTTCCTCCCATACTTCTCCCTCTAACGTATTTCTCTTCCTTTCATACTTCTTCCTCCAATTCTTTCCTCTTTCTTCCTCCAATTCTTTCCTCTTTCTTCCTCCTATATTTTTCCCTCCAAACTCTGTCACTTCTTTAAATATTTTCTTTCGTTACCTTAGTTACTGTACTTTCTCTTTTTCCATTATCTGTATAAATGGTTTTGTACACATCAGAATTTTCTCCTCAATTTCTTGCCCATTTCTGTCGTGTTTACATCGAGCACACACTATAATCACAGCATCTCATTTCCTTCCAACGTCATCTCTTCTTATCCACACAGTTTACACACACACATACACACATACACACACACACACACACACACACACACACATATAAGGTACCACTCTCCAGGACACTCACTCACCTTATACCTTCACCACCACATCCTTCCTTTCATTTTCCGCCAAGCTAATCAAATTCCACCCACTTTCGTTCTTCCCCCCTCGTCTCCTGCAACCAACCAACCACCTCACCACCACCTTGCCTTTATCAACCTCAGCCTTACCACTCGCCACGCAGTTTCCACCAAGTATTATTCTCTGTTTGATTACACATGAAAAAGTATGGATTCCATCTTAATTAACCTTACAGCTTATATATATTAACTCTTCTCATGAACTCCTTCCTCTTAATAATTTCTAATCTGGTCAATGATTACTATTTTGTTCCTCGTCCATCACTCTCTTCTTTCCATTTCCATCGTCAGAGAGCTTGTCCACTCACACATTACCATCACTACCAGCACACCTGCCTGTCACCTGTACAAACTCTTCCTCATTAACCACATACATTTATCCCTTTCATATGTTCAGCGTCTCCTCTTTTCCTCCCTTTTCAGTCATTCTCCTTAATTACCGATTTTGTGAATTTTCAACAGCCCACGAATTCAGATACTTTGGATGGTGTTTATCAGTTATTCGGTCAATAACTACCAAAGTTGTCATGACTGTGAGGAGTGTTCCATTTCAAAACAACCTCCGTCTTCCCTCCTACTAGACCAGGAATACTACACCTATACCCACCATGCACTACCATCCCTCTCAGACCAGCCACCATTCCTGTGATAGATGGGGAGTGTGGTGAGACGTGACAAGGTGGGGTGTCTAGGGTGGTTTGTACATGTCCTGGTTTAACTCACAGGGCACCGTATGTTTATATATGAATCAATGCTGTGTTGTTCCACGTTATCCCAAAAAACTTTCTTCATAATGAATAGATCAATTGTAATAGTCAATAGTAAAAAAGTTAGTAGTCGAGATAGAAAAAATCCAACTGATCTATTCATTATTAAGTATTGAACATATTACATAATTTATTATGACCCAAAGATCCAAAGATATATTTTTTTCAAATTACTTCCACGAATAAAATGGAGACGTAATGATTGAAGTATACATAAACCTAACAAGTAAGAACCTGATTGAATAAACGTGTATTTGTGCTTATAGTATAGAATGCAAAACTTTTTATGGAGGATGGAAAGAAAACCAAAAAAAATTGTGTCCTTAGTGAATGAGGGAGAGAAATGGTGTGTGTGTGTGTGTGTGTGTGTGTGTGTGTGTGTGTGCGGCTAGAGGGTCTGAGTGAGAGAGGTACTATATGGAGGATGGAAAGAAAACCAAAAAATTCTGTGTCCTTAGTGAATGAGGGAGAGAAATGGTGTGTGTGTGTGTGTGCGGCTAGAGGGTCTGAGTGAGAGAGGTACTATAAGCGGGGGACCACGGTGGCAACAAGGGAGGGAGGGAGGAAGGAGGGTGAAGGTTGGGACAGGAATGACCACCAGGGTGAATGTCTCCCCTATAATGGTTTTCCGGGGAAGGTCCAACACACCAGACCAATCCACTACAATGTTACCAACCCACAACACCAACCCACGGTACAGACCCAACACACCAACCCACGCTTCAGACCCACAACACCAACCCAAGGTATAGGCCCACCAGACTATATAGCCCACGGTATAGGCCCACAACCTAACACCCCATGAGGCTAACTTGCCCAAGGTTCACCATCACCAAACCGGTTATTGTCAAGGCCTGGTGCTTTCTGTAGGTTCTAAACTCAATTATTTCATGTACAGAACCCGGAGACTCTGAAACAACTATCCCAGGCCAAATATGTACATAAAAACTGAAGAAACTACAGATGGCCTGTTGGCTCAATTAAACTAGCAGAGATGTGAGCAGTGACTGGATACCACTCTGTTTGATGTGTGTGTGTGTGTGTGTGTGTGTGTGTGTGTGTGTGTGTGTGTGTGTTGTGTGTGTGTGTGTGGTGTTGTGTAAGCCACTTGGGAGGTAATCAGTGTGACGTGCGGGGCTGAGGGCAGACCATACAGGGACGGTGTGAAGGGTCGGGTAGGAGGGGGGGGAAGGTACACACAACATGAATGAAGGCATGGGAAAGGGAAGGGAAAGGAGAGAAGCTGACTTATTAGGCGTATGAGAGAGAGAGAGAGAGAGAGAGAGAGAGAGTGAGAGAGAGAGAGAGAGAGAGAGAGAGAGAGAGAGAGAGAGAGAGAGAGAGAGAGAGAGAGAGAGAGAGAGAGAGAGAGAGAGAGATTAATTAAACCTTGATAAAACAAGTGTATAACATAAATCACAAGGGCAGAGAGGGATGTGAGGAGAGAAGGGACGACAGAGAGAGGCGTACAATATAAAACAATGAATCTGGTAGAGAGAAAATAATGTTGCTAGACTGGAACTAAACATTTTATAACTTTTGGACTGTAAAAAGCCTGAGGTCGGGGTAGACGAGTGAGAGAAGCTATACTCTGTTCAAAACTTGTGTTCCATTTTCCTCTATCTATCTGTCTCTATTTCTATCTATCTCTTTATATCTATATCAATTTCTATCTATATCTTTCTATCTATCTCTATCTGTCTCTATTTCTATCTATCTCTTATCTGTCTATCTATTTCTATCTATCTAAGCATAAGAGGCCAGCGGAACACAAGTTTTGAACAGACTATAGTATGAAGGAAAATACACAAGAATTACAGATAAAAATAGAGTTAAAATAGACGAGGTAGGCTTTAATAAAACATACCCAGGGGATAAGAAGGGTATGGTGGGTATAGGATAACAAAACACGTGCAATGAAGAAGGGAAATAAGATAAGGACGTGTTATGATTGCGAGGTGGAAAGTGTGAGGAAGGGAAAGAGGTATGAGAGTGAATGAGTATGAGATGCAGAGAGGAAGGTGTGAGAGTGAAGGAGTATGAGAGTGAGAGAAGGTAGGTGTGAGAGTGAGAGAGCCACCTGCCTCGAGTCTGCCATAAACACTAAGGTGAACAATAAACCACTAGGCCAACTGGGGCCCTCCATTCCATTCCATTCCATTCCTACTCCCCTCACAATTTTATCACCACTTTCCCTCTTCCTGCCTGGCTTCTTGTATTCACCTCTCATCTTCCTTCCTTCCTTCCACAACTATAAACAAAATATATATATACCAGCTTTACTTTTCCGTTGCCTCTCATATCTTGCTTTTATACTCTGCCTCCCCTGATTCCCTCCTTTATCCACTCTTTCCCTACTATACCTCTCTAAGTCCCCTTTTACTTCCTGTTTAATTAATTGAGGTCATCCACACACCAACTTGTATCGTACTTTCTATGCCATGTCCTTCAGTTACACAAAAACTCCAAGGCGGAATAAATATACATAAAATAAGAAAAAAACAAAAAAAACGTAACGCCTGACAGAGAAAAAAAATGAGTATCGTGATGTGGGATAAAACCATAGCCTTGTGTGTGTGTGTGTGTGTGTGTGTGTGTGTGTGTGTGTGTGTGTGTGTTTTAAGCTGACTGCATAATACCACACCACTAGTAAACAAAGCTCATATTTTCTTATATTGCAACTTTGTGATGATATTCTTTCTATATATCGACAACATGACCACTGCAGGACAGGACGGGTCAGGTGTGTCCAAGTCGTATCCCTCCCTACTTATTGACTTTATAGGCTACCTGGTCTGTTGAATCTTTAAAGGCACAAGTTGTTATAAGCCAGCCTTGTTGTGGTGCTGCAGTGTGAGGCTAAACAACATATTTTATAAGTATGTAATCTCATATCTACTCACTACCAGTACACAAACAAAACTTACCAGGATCATTACATAATTGTGGTATCTTTATTCATATTACCAAGCCTCTGCAAAGTATATATACACATATTTTTGTAGTAGTTTGTGTCAGAATGAAGTAGGGTGAGGTGATTTAAATTGACGGAGTGAAGCAGGTGTGGTGAGAAGGGTTACTCAGTGACATACACCATAACCGAGAGCAACATTGTAAATACCTCACCCAGTACTGATCTGATACTCACTTCTCACCTACTAAACTGGAACCAACAACACTATTCTCACCCATACTACCGAAAAGTTCTAAGAGTCCTCCTTCAACTTGTACACTATAAAGATACACTAAACGTCTGTCTACTCACATGGGAAACTCAGTTTTGTCTGGAGGCCCTGGGAAGGACTACCAGTACTATTGGATAACTCCCTTGTCATTCAATACTTGTTTGCGAACTGAAGACGCTGTTTTCCATTACAACTGTGGGTCTTCCCTCCCCCTGTGTCACCATGTAAGTGATACTTTCAAAAACATGGTGAGTGGTGCTCCAATTACACAACATTCCTGTCAGCATCCTGGCTGGTGACGGTCTGATGAACACCTCACCCTTGTTGTCACACCTATTTCTGCCACCAAAGAGACTGGTACGTGGAACAATATTATTGAACATTGTGTCTTTTTCTCCTTCATCATTCTTTTTCAATACTATCAATATTTATCTCATATTGACCTTTCCTTTACTGTTCCTCTTCCAACACAATCCGTGAAAGCATTCCTTACATGTGTCGCATCTCAAGACCTTCCTCCCACAGTGTTAAGCTTCTTCATGTAAGGCTGGAAGAAGTTTGCAACTCTACGGACTTTTCACAACTAGTTTGATTACTTTGACACGCCAGGGAGAAATGGTGGACTGAGAGATTGGGTTAAGGGGCTTGTGGTTGTAGACGGTGTGATCACAGTGGCAGTTATATCCGCTGCCAGGCTGATGTTTATATTGACACTGGTAGACCACACACACACGTTGTCGTTCGTCGTTAGTAGTGACACTTGTAACACTAATTAATATGTTTGTATTTTTTCGGCAAAAGTCTAAGGAATTTGGCACGTACACGAAACGATAGTTAACTCCTTATGATTCAATTTAGTTCAGACTGGGCAAACACTGACGTCAGCAGCTACGATATTTATAAATAAACATCACACGCGTGCACAAGTGCTGGCGTTAAATTATCGCCCTTTTAATAGGTCTACGTAAGTCGTCCCTGGGTATTTATCTGTCATTCTAAGGATTACCGAGATATATACTTTATACTTTATACTTTATTATATACTTTATACTTTACTATATACTTTATACTATATACTTTAAAAACAGGTATACATGTAAAAGGTGAGGAATATAACCCCTCAGTAGTTTTAAAGTAATTATATGAGATTCTGGCCATATAATTAGAGAAGGAAGTGATACTGGGACTGTTGGATGATACAGTTTTTATAATGCACTATTATACTCAGATCATGTGGTACGTTTTGTTATAGTGCCAATACAATATAGAGTATAATTATTCAGTACTCATTATACGTCATCATAGCTATACAGTTTAAGGAAGCAGTGATGTTAACAGATTAGTGGTAGTGGCAAATGTCTCCTGAACTCATCACCAATCTCATAAACAAACAAGATCTTGCGCGAGAATATTGACATAACCCATCCTTAACTACTGAAAAAATGAGAGCCAAAATAACTTAAACACCTTGAGAAAATAAACTATAAAACCTTACGTTGGATTCCTGGTGGCCAAACACACAGACCGACCAACTCCAAACTAACCATCAGCTTTGATCTTAAGCGAACCGTTCTTTTTTTTATCTCCAGTTGTGTGTTTTTGGTGCTGTCAGTGAGCCACACTTGATCTTGCCTCGGTCTCTAGATCTGGTATTATTCCAATCCTGTATACCGCCATCTTTTGTTAACCTTTAAATTTCGTTTCGTCCTAGTTTAGCTATCTTTCTACTGATGAGTATAAAATTAATTTCCTTGACAGATTGGCTGAGGAACAACACCTTCCCCTACTTGTTTACTCTCTGTGCGGCCAATACTCCCTTCCCCCTTGTATGCCCCCATTCTGCCGGCCACACGCCCCCCCTCACTCCCCCCACTAGTAATGAGCAGAGAGGGTGGGTGCCAAAGTCAATAAGGCTAGTTTAGATGCTCGTCGTGTAACCTCACTTGGTCCACCTTCCCAAAACCCCTTCCTACCTCCCTTTCCTCCACCCCTTCCTACCTCCCTTCCCTAAACCCCTTCCTATCTCCCTTTCCTTATTACCACATCCCTCTAAACTCTAAAGTCTAAACCACGATACCATAACCACATCCACCTCTCTCTCTCTCTCTCTCTCTCTCTCTCTCTCTCTCTCTCTCTCTCACCACCACCACCACCTTCGCCAATACAGTCAGTGCCATTAAGGTTGTGGCACTAATAAGACCAGTCATCTGTAGAGTTAATGGTTTGGCACCCAGCCTTCATACCTTCACACACAAATTGGAGGTAAATGAGTCCTTCAAAGATTGCCACGAAACACCACCTATAGGGAAGAAGCTTGTTTCGTGGACATAGTGAGGAGGAATCAGCAGAAACCTCCAGTTATCATACCTTCACACACACACAACCTTTAAGGAATACTTTTGATGCTGTCGGCGCAATTGAGGAAGAGTTTATTCCTTCAACCTGTGCTAACAAAACAACATCATCTACTGTATTGAAGATTATGTATGTTGTGTAGTGGGTGTGTATGGTGTGTATATTGTGTAGTGGGTGTGTTTCCAGACATAATGGGGAGGAACTAGTAGTCTCCAATAGATAAATTTTAGCCTCATTAGCGTCAAAGTCAAACAGGTGAAATTTGTAAACCTGTCAGTTTTGGTCAAGTTGGGACTGTTTGCACATCTCACATTTCTATGCTTAACAGAGAAATGGGTAGAAAGAGACCATTTATCTGCCTTCATTTACTGTATCATGAGAGAGAGAGAGAGAGAGAGAGAGAGAGAGAGAGAGAGAGAGAGGAGAGAGAGAGAGAGAGAGAGAGAGAGAGAGAGAGAAACTGTAGAATGAACGCACAGAGAGAGAGAGAGAGAGAGAGAGAGAGAGAGAGAGAGAGAGAGAGAGAGAGAGAGGGGGGGGGGAGGTGAGGCAAGAGTTCCACAACAACTGCGTGGGTGCACATGATGACGTCACCACCCACTCACACACCCAACTTACACCCACAGGCTCTAGTTCTGTGTGTGTGTGTGTGTGTGTGTGTGTGTGGGTGTACATGTATGTGTGTGTGTGCATGTGTGTGAAAGAAAACGATAGAGGTTGTAAAGGATGATGAAATAAGGTAAAAAAAATGTAAAGTGCACGAGAGTAAGAAGCAAGCAAACGTGTATGTGTGTGTGTGTGTGTATGTCTGTATGCGTGCGTCTTTTCCGCAACAGGTGGGCGGCTCCTCCCCCCCCTTCCCTCCCCCCCCACCCCTATCATGGTCACAACACCCACACACACACACACACCCACACATGTTTCTCCCTCCACACCGACCTTGAAGGGAGTGAGGGAAGGAACTCATCATAACCACATATTATTATCACGTCATTCACACATATATATCCTAACACCTTATACATATATACTAACACCTTACAGATAAACTAACACTTTACATTATATATAAACACCTTACATTATATACTAACACCTTACCGTACATTATATACTATATTATAACACCATACATACTTATATACCTTACACACACATTTACATACACATATACTAACACCTTTACACAATGTCATATACTAACACCTTACATATATACTAACACTTTACACATATACAAACACATTAACAATCAAGTACTCTTACAAGCACCCATACACAAAGCCTGACCACAACAAAAATAAACAATTAGGTAACAAGCAAACTTACTTAGAACTATGTAGTGCCAACAAACACACACACACACACACAGCATGCACACCATCACATACATACGTGTTGTGTGTGTGTGTGTGTGTGTGTGTGTGTGTGTGTTCCTAACAATGACTAACTTAAAGTAGACATACACCCAATTATTTCTTATTTTTTTCATATCACCATCAAGCATCCACTCAAATACTCAACTTTGCCTTTCTCACAAAAATAAACGTTCCTTCTTTATTATCTTCATTTTAATAACCAAACCATAATTAAGATATTTTGTTATGTATCTCGTATATACATCTCAAAAAAAAAAAAAAAAAAAAAAAAAAAAAAAAAAACGTTTTTTTTTTTGTTTCTCCTTGTATCTATCTCTCTTCAGTGTACATATATAAATCTGCCTTATTATAATGTACTGTACAATACTCAACACACCAGTTCTTCCCCTTATCCTGACAAGCACTGTTCATTTATGTCTGTATAATCTTTCACGTTTGTTTACTCTGTTCGTCCCATCTGCTACTTCTTCCCTCTCATCCTCTTCTCGGACTGAAATCCTCTCAAGAGATCTCAAGTCCACCCACGCCTTTCCCTCCTTCTCTCCCTCCTTGTCTCCCTTCTTTTCTTCCT